>JAECUM010034860.1:0-31054 GCA_016617855.1 Megalonaias nervosa
ATATAATTTCTGTTTAAGAATCTTTTGTGCATCTGCATTAAGAAATACTTGATACCTTTCTAGAAATGTTTTTGTTGAATATAATTCCCTCCTTGTTTTATAATTATGATACTATTCTTTATAGATCCTATATCTTCTGGCTATTTCTAATGCATTAAATTGTGAATTATTATACTGTAAATTTGGTTTCAGCTTTAGACACAATCCAGACTTTATGTATAGTTATCAAATATGTAAAATCAATGCTTTCCTTCAGTTATTGTTGTATTATTATGAGTTTTGTGTTTCAGCAGACACTATTAATCTATCATTGGTTTCCTGTACATTATCTATACCACATCTGGTAAAGATAACACATATGTATGATTTACTTGCAATTCACGCCTATTAAGGTGTTTTATCATCCCATAGCACATCTAGTCTAGGTAGTTAACAATGAATATTCTGTATTGCCGTCACAACACTTCAATCCAAGATGTGAAATACGTGGGTAAGAATGTCCATCAAGGACCAGAAATAGTCTCCATTATACAATTATTTTGTTGTTTGTTAAAAAATGTTTGTAAAGATGTTAGTGTATAAAACTCTAAAAATGCTAATATGAATTGTAGGATGAACATTTCTCATGACAAGTTCTATGAGGTTGATTTAGTAGTAACTGCTGTACGCTATCTTCCTATTTAGGTTGAAGTTATCATGTGTAATATTGACAATTTCTTACACTGTAACATTCTTTAACATGTGTTACGTATCGGCTCGTTTAAAGTAACATAAATAAAAGAATGACGACAACAAGCTTTGTAAGTTTTAACAAAAATAATTTATTTCCCTAGAAAACACGATGAAAAGGTGAATATATGAAATAGGACGTACGATTGGCGAAGAAAATCCAAATATTTGTCCTAAAATTGTGAAAAACACATAAGTCCTGTGAATAAACAGTTCTAATTTAAGTAGTCTGAATCTCAATTCCGCTCCAAGGTGGCGGATGATGACGTCAGACGAAGGTTTTACTACGTGAATAACTTTTTAAAACTGAAACAAGAAGCCAGTGGCTATTCTTCCTGGTGCGACACTCCCGAAGACCAAAACAAATTCAAAGAGAAATACTGGGAGCAGGAAGGCATCACTTTAGACCACGTCGAGAAAAATGAAGGAAGGCGATCGTTTGCCAAAGTGATGTTAAATTTCCGTGGGACAAAATGGCACAACTACCGTGTTTACCCAAGGCGGAGTATTTGTCAGAACCTTCTCGCTACTTCCAGATCATTCATGACAAAACAAAAATACATGAAACACATGAACGTCGTTCGTGAGGACTTGATCTTAATCAATTATGAAGAACTGGACTTTGTAGACGGGACGAATAGGAAATGTCATCATTGCGGCTTACGTGACAGCCCATGCTCGCTTAAAACTGTACGAAGTCTTACACCAGTTAGGAGATTGTGTGCTGTATTTTGACACGGACAGTTGCATTTACATTGATCGTCTGGGTCAACCTCAACCTGTCATCGAAGGAGACTGTTTCGAGCCTGGACGGACGAGCATCCCATCGACAAGATTCTACGTTTTGCAAGTGGCGGTCCCAAAAATTACGGCTACGAATACCGAGACCCACAAGGAGAAGTACACACGGAGTGTAAAGTGAAAGGATTGATTCTCAATTATCGCATCAGTCGACTGGTGAACTTTGGCGTCTTGAAAGAAGCCTTGCAGTCTGGGCAGGATGGAAATTTTAAAGTGACCACCCACGAACCGCACAAGATTGTACGTTTACCCACACACCAAATCGTTAACCGACCCTTGGAAAAAGTCTATCAAATCGTGTAGCAAAAGCGAGTACGGCTTCCCAATCACTTCACTTTACCGTACGGTCACGCTAATATTGGTCAGCATATAAAAAGGTACAACGTCCAAGACCGATAGTTCATTGAAACTACCAATACCAAGCGGGAAAGATGAATGATTTCAGGGAAACACAAATGAAGTTCAGACAGGCACATTTCAAGATCGGTGATGCACAAATGTAGTGCGATGATGTGCCCTGCGATGGCAGGGATGCCGTACGCTATGACCTCAGCGATTCAGTACCACATCATGGGAACTTTGCTATAACTACTACTACTACCATACCTACCATGGAAAGTGATGCTGTGCGTGTCAAACCTGTCGAATGCGAAAGCGATGCCACCCGTCATCCTTCACCTTTTCACTTCACTGGTTTTCATGGTGGATGTCATCATTATGAAAACATGTGGCTACCACCCTACGATGTCATCCCAAACTGAGAACACTCCTGCATATTTCACCGTACCCTCATCGAATTCAACCTGTGGAAGACGAATATTCGTTCCCTGTGAGATTGCCTGAATACTGCGACGTTGAAAGTCGATTCCAAACCTTCCGAGGAAAATGGCCAAAATATCTGTGAGAACCTACCCCTGAAGAATTAGCTAGAGCCGGATTTATCTACTTGGGCGAAGGGGATAAAGTCAAGTGCTTCAGTCGTGGTCTGTCACTTCACGAGTGGGAACAGAAAGATTCCGCTTAACTGGAACAAGTTCGATGGTCTCCAGATTGTCACTACCTACCTTTCATGGCACCTCGTCATTGAAGTGGACATACCATGTCGTTTAAGAAACCAGCTGTTTGGCTAGGAGTCAAACGTTGGACAAAACCTAGACAAGTATTTAAACCTCATCTAAAATATAATCTTCAAACATTACCAAACGAATTGCAAGAGAAAATCTACAAGGAAATTTTGCTGGGTCTTGTCAGAGTCACATCTCAATTTGTGAATGTAGAACTTTTATGTCGAGAAATCACAAGAGGAAATTAACACAGTTCGTGAAACAAGTCAGATTTCTCTGGATCAAGGGTGCGTTCTTCCTAATATTTCGCTTTAGACCATGTGCATTACAAGATTTTAATGACATTCATGACCGTTTCCTGGAATGGTAGTGATCAGAAATTACTCACTATGTTCGTTACTTTCGCTCTAGGAGAAGTGTTTCACTGACATTGTCATGGATACTTTACAAGAGAACATTCGTGGTTTGCCTGTGGGGTTGAGAAAACGAATTTACCGCTAGTTGGTCAAAATACAAGTGAAACGCAAAGAGCAATTGCATCCGTTACGTCACCGATGTTTAAACCACTGGTACCTGAATGTTATAAAAGGACTGATTCTGATGAAAGTGTTCCAGTGGTCAGACATTGATCAACTACTCGTAGGCGAGAAGGATTGATTTGTTGTTAGTGATTGTATGTTCGACAAGGTGGACTTACTGCAATGAATTTCAGCAGAAGAGTTAGAGTGTTACCAAAATCTCTTACACAACGTAAACTTAGTTCAAGAGGAAACTTCTGAACGGTGTGTGATGTTCAAGTTAGTGACCAAACAATTTAGATTTGCATCTGGAGTGCGACCATCTCTGTGCAGAACGTACATTTATTGTCTTCGAAAAAAGAGGTATAAAAGCGGACTACCATGCCACCTCCTTTATCATTCATCATGTAACAGATTCCGTGGAAGGAAATCAATGACACTATTTACACGGTGGAGGATTACGATTGCCTATTACAAGAACTGTGTCCATTGAATTGGGGTCGCCGTGTAGTGTGTGTCTTAGTTACTTGCTTTCTGGGATTTCGTTTACCAGCCGATTCCTTGTGGACTCTTTACGAACAGTACCTACCAACCAAAACATGAAAGTGGTCCCTTTAAATGTACACGAGAGACTTACTCTGCTCAAAGCTTTGCGCTTTCATCTTGATACTTCTCAACCTCTACGGGAAAACAAGATTCGTCAACTTTTAGGTACTGAAGATGTTTACGATGATGTGTGTGTAGCATGTGATTTACACCGTCCTGGAAAGATGTACGTGACTGGAAAAGTTGGGGTTTTGAGGCTTAGACAAAAGAAATGGCACACTATGCCCAAGATTTGTAATCGTAAAAAATTAAAACGTTCAGTGAAAAAAGTAACTTTTAAACCGGTGTTTGTGACAGTGCCAGAAGAAGAAGGAGTCGTGAAAGAGGAAAACCACTCTCTTCAGGGCAGAACCGTTATCGACATCCCCGAAAGGCCATTCTGGAATGACTCTTGTGTGACTGTGCCAAGGAGTGTAGAGACTCTAAGAACATTACACACTGCCCCTACGATTTCACCTCTTGGTGACCACAAATGTTGTACAGAGACTTGTTTATATTCCACTATGATCGTTTTTATGTGTCTTATATTCATGTACTTAACCATTTGGCTTTTATATATTTTTGTCTTTCGTGTTGTTCAGAATTAAAGATGACAATAAACGTGTCCTGAAAAACGTATAAAAAATCTTGTCTTGTCTATCTTCGTGTCAAAAGTGACATGTCTTGCACTACTATGGCTACCTCTACTGTCTCTGCTCCCTCTTCCTCCACTGTCAAAGTCATTGACGAACACGTAGATCGGACTAGTTGGGAGGCCTTGTATCTTCGCCATCCCTTTAACATGCTCATTACCTGATCTAGCGGTTTAGGCAAAGCCGAATTTGTCAAACGATTGAACATAAACATCATTTGATCGATCGTCCACCACAACGAATCGTGTGGTGTTACAAAGAAAAGTCAAGGCGATTCTATCATCTTTGTGGAAGGCATTCCTGGCGAAGACGACGGAATCGTTTCTGACCCGAGTCAAACTCGTTTGGTTATTTATGACGACATGTTAGGAGAATACGAAGAAGAAATTTAAACTCTGGTTTACGCGCAAAAGGCATCATAGTAAAGCCAGTGTCATTTGCATCACCCAAAATTTGTTTCAACAAAGTAAAGCCCATCGTACCATCAGTCTCAATGCTCATTACGTGGTGTTGTTTAAAAGCACTAGAAATAAATCGCAAGTGCAAATCTTAGCCAAACAGTTAGGAACACCTTGGCTGATTCATGCGTACGACGATGCCCCTCAAAACCCACACGCTTATTTACTCGTGGATTTAAAACCCACCACTCCCAATTATTTGCGATTTCGTACCCGTCTGTTTCACCACTGGTGCCAAAACGGAGGGCCTGTCGGGTACACGTCCCCTTCGTTGACTTAACAACAATAAAAAAGAATCTATAAAAACCTCGGTCACTTTGGCTCTGTCTCACACATCGTCAACATGACGTCCCTTCAGACTCATCTTTCCATCAAATTGATCCACAAATACGTGCTCGTGTCTTAGAAGTTAGTCTTAAAGACGTCTTACGATGGTTTACGGTGACAGCACGTCAATTACTGCAAACCAAACGTTTTTTGAGAGAAACAAAGCAGCCTTGACGCAACTAGCCGATCCTTCCATTGACACTCAAACAAAAAAGCAAATCATTTTGAAACCTGGAGGAAGAGGTTCTCTAGGAGGTGTCATTATTCGTTCCCTCTTAAAATGGGATCCTAATGCTCCCAAAGTCGTCCCCAAGAAAAAAAGCCACGCCCAAACGTACCCAGAAGAAAAAGAAAAAGAGCAACGGTGTCAAGACCAGGTCATAGCCTCAGAAAAAGAAAAAGTCCACGGAAAAGAGCTTCTACCTGCAAGAGAGCGTCTCCAAAAAACTTCTCCTCCAGCGGTGACACCCTCTTCCTCTTTAGCGGCAGTGGCCGCTGTTCACAAAGTACCTGCCCCCAAAATCAAAGTCCAAGAGAGAACGGGTTTGTTTCAGAGTTTTCTGGATTTGTCCAAGCAAGAACTGTCCAGATTTAGTCCGTTGTGAACTACTCCAAGACATGTGATGCCTGTCATCAAGTTGATACGACGTAAAGACAACCAGTGGTCACACGTTCCAGTATAAAAATATCTGAAGCAAACGGTAGGTTTAGTGTTGTTGTGCTCCTTAACGCCCAAAGATGGCCCCACCAAGAAGTGCACACCGTCACCATTGTCTTTCTTCTGGCCTAAAAGGAAAAGGAAAAAGAAAAGGACAGTCTCGTCATCCGATAAAACGCATCGCCAAACATCAACGTCACCCCAAGAAAAGACACACTCGTTCAAAGAAAAGGAGAAGTCACCAAAAAAGGAGGATTTGTGACTAGTCATTTATTACCAAACATGATCAAAACTCTTAAATCTATTTAAATCTATGACCACTAGCCAAAACTAAGATAAAAGGATGCATGTGAAGCCCTGGACTTTAGTGTATGTTGTGCACCAAAAGATGTCTCCTCATCGTCGTTCTCCTGTCCAGAAAGGACAAAGAAAAGGACAGTTTCTTCGTCCGAAAAAACGCTTAGTCAAACATCGACGACACCCCCAGAAAAGACACACTCGTTCAAAGAGAAAGAGGAGCCTCCAAAGAGGATGATTCTTTGGCGATTTTGGAAAACACATCGTCACCTTTATGACGAAGCGATAGTCCCCCCCCCCAAAAAAAAGGATAAAAGACCGTGTGACAAGTCATCGACGTTAGTGTATTTTTTTTTGCTGTGTGCCAAGGAACCAATGAACCAACCGAGAAAGATGTCACCCTAAAAAAGACATTCCTCTTATATCTCCAAAGGAAAGAAAAGGAAAGGATTGCAACATCGTTTAGCCAAACATTGGTACATGTTGTCCATTTTGTCCAAAGCTCCTCCACCCATCAGAAAACAACTCATTCAACCTATCTCCAAAGACGTCATCGATACCGTGTGCGATTGTTGTCTGAATGTCTTGAAAGGCACAATACCTTAGTCTAAACACCAGAAAGAATGCTTAGCCAAACATCGACATGTTCTTCGCCAAAGGGTCCAAAAGAAAATACTCATCCATCAAAAGAAAAAGATGTTGGTGCAACGCGGAAGAATGTTACCCTTTTTGCCCATGTTGCTGAAAGGAGTAATGCGAACAATAGGAGGAACCTTGCTGAAAGGACTATTGGGAACGATGGGAAACATCCTGGGAGGATGAAGATGAAAAGGTCCAAGACGATAAAAGAGACCTTTGGAGTCAAAAGATCTCAGTTGCGATCCTTGAAATCCGATGGAAGGACGAAAACTGGCTTTAGTGCCTTACAAACGATGGATGGAATACTATCGTTGGCAAGAACAACAAAACCCTCATTTACCTTCCAATCCTCATTTGACCGAGATGTCCCAGTTACAACACGAATTGCAATTGTTGATGGATCGCAGCGATTTGTCAGAAACGGAAAAATCTCAACGGTATAGTCTAAAATACCTTCAAAGATGACTTAACGGTGAAGTTCTTGTCAAAGGTTCACCGGCATTTTTTTGAAAGGCTTGACTGTCAACAAACCAACGTGCAATGGAACACAGATTTCACTTCCGGATCATCACCAAGGTCTTATTACTCACTGTGCACTGTCGCCGAAATACACACAGACAACCACACCATAAGCTCATATTCTAAAGAATAAACAATTGCCTTTAAATCCATACCAAGAATGCTAAATCTAACTCTTGTATCACCACCAAACGGAGACAGGAAAAAATGCTCTAAAAATAGACTGGGACTACATTCGTGGGTACTGAACAGGAACTATTAATTGTGACCTGATGGCAGTTAAAAAGAGACGGGGGCCTTATGGAAAGAAACAATATTCAAGCAACTGCTTACCAAACCGACTGAAGGAGCAAGACATAATTGAAATTCCTTCTGAAATAATACGTCAGATTGATGATCAGAGGTCAGTAATATTGTGCATTGAATCGGATGTCAATGAATTTCACAATTTCAGATATGATCCTTCAGAAAACCACTGCGTAAGTTTGAACTGTGAGGCTCATGAAGAAGATTTAGAATGTGCATCTGAACGGGATGATTCTGATGAAGATCATGCGTACGCAGCAGTACATTGTTGTCCCAGATGATGAGGATGAGGATGAATATTGTGATGCACTTGATCACAATGCTAATATTGATTGTAGTTACTTGACCGATTTTGACAATGTTGAAGTTAATGATTCAAATAAAAATGAAGATGGCCAAGATTTACAACCTTTGTACCCAGGAGCTTCAGTTACAGTTGGTGCATTTATGCTTTTACTTGCTGCTTTCATAACCAAGCACAACATCACTGGTGACGGTATTCAGCAGCTCCTGGACATTATTACTTTGGCGTTGCCAAGTGAGCATAATTTGTGAAACAGTTTCTACTATTTAAAGGAGTATTTTAAAAACGTGTGCAATCCATTTGTTAAGCACTTCTACTGTACTAATTGTCTTGGGTATATAGAGGATGAAAGCCTTTTAGTGTGTCTGAACAAACTGTGCAAGAAGAATATTGAAAAGGGGAACATGTCTTATTTTCTTGAAATACCACTTATAAACCAGTTGCAGACATTTTTTTCACAAGATGGATTTTATAAAAACTTGCAAAGTAGATTCTCCAGAAACAACAGGCATCAATATGAAGATACATGTGATGGTAGTTTATACAAAAGCATGTTTGAAAACAATGGACCATTGAGCTGTCCAGATAATATTTCATTTCTGTTTAACACTGATGGAGCTCCAGTTTTCAAATCTAGTAAAATATCCATCTGGCCAATATATTTAGTAATAAATGAACTACCTTACAAAATTCGTATGAAGAATGAGAATATGATACTGGCAGGTCTTTGGTTTGGAAACCAAAAGCCCTCAATGAGCACATTTCTCAAGCCATTTTTATCCTCCTTGAAAAAACACTCACTTGTCGGGATTATTTGCTGGCAGTAACAGCTGATCTACCAGCTCAATCACTACTTTGTAATTCAACACAGTATAATGGAACATACAGCTGTTGGAAATGTCTACAGAGAGGACAGTCAGCAAAGGTTGGACGTGGTTCTACACTGGTATACCCATTTGATGATACTGAACCAAAGGGACCAGCAAGAACAATTCAGAATGTGGTGAAATATGCAAAACAAGCAGTTGAAAATCAGAAACATCTTGAGGAAAGTAAAAGGTCAAACTCAGTTGTAGCTGTAAATGGTATAAAAGGTCCATTGTGGCTCCTGCTGTTTCCCTACTTTAATATGGTTGCAGGTATTGCTATAGACTACATGCATGGTGTATTGCTAGGCATTCAAAAACTACTAATAAGGCTTTGGTTTGCTCCAGAATTCTCAAGTAAATCATTTAGGTATTACACATCACTTTGCGAAGTTGATAAAGACTGCAAGGTATCTATCCAACAACTGAAATTTTACGGCTTCCAAGATCTATTGAAAAGGATCTTAAGTATTGGAAAGCTTCTGAATTTTTGTTATATTATGGACTGCCAGTTCTACATGGAATATTGGATGACCAAAGATTCAACCATTATCTTCTGCTGGTAAAGGCTGTTCACATTTTGTTGTAATGTGGATCAGAAGAGAGTGAAGTCGATGAAGCAGAAAAATGCTTTTCATGTTTTGCAAAATTTTGAAAGTCTCTATGATAGATGTTACATGACTCTTACAGTTCATCAGCTTGTACATTTAGCAGATGGTGTGAGATCTTTAGGACCACTTTACACACACAGTTGTTTTCCTTTTGAGGATAAAAATGGATTTGTTCTTAATGTGATCAGAGGCACACAAAACATTGACTCACAAATTATCACAGGCATATCCTTTGTTCAAAAGCTTCCTGAACTGAAACAAAAATGTGTTCAAACAGGTACAAGGGTGGAACAAATTTACAATGAAATTGAATCTCCAAATATTCTGAAGAGAACAAGGAAAATCTCGAAGGGGATTTATATTTTAGGTGCAGTCTATCTCAAAGCCATGAAAGGTGAAGAGCACACAGCATTATCTCCATATACAGGAATTGCAGACATACCTGTCAAACTTCATTGTTTTAATAGGCTAGATATTCATGACCACCTATTGTATGGGTTGGAATACTCAAGAATGATCAAGAGAAATAATTCTGCCATGAAATTTATTTTTCATGGGAAGGTTGGTTTTGGACAGGTACGCTTCTTCTGTGAACCACTCGATGGGAATTCAGAGAAAACTGATATTTCTGCTGTTGCAGAGGAATTAAAATGTGTCAATTTTACTGAAAAAGTCCCATACTTGTTTTTTCTAAGACAAGGAAAATGATGATTGTTCCTATTCAGAATATTCAGTCCAGTTGCACCCACGTAGAAATGCCTTCTACTGATTTGTAATACATTTGTTTGCATCCAAACAGAGTTGAATCTGATTGATTTTTATGTAAATATAAAATTTTTCTGAGTTTTTGAGCCACAGTCAAGCTAAGTAAGACCCCAAAAGAAAGTAATGGAGTTTTGCATTCCAGATCCATATTGTGTATAACTCAGACGTTACGTATCAACATATAATTGGTGGTTTATTAAGTACATAAGAATTTGTATTTCCAGATATTAATATTCTGATCATTTTACATTTTCTCTACTTTTTTGGTCATGTCTTTGCCTGTTTTTAAACATCTGTGGATGTAAATTAAAGAAAACTGACATGCTTTTATTTTCTTCAAATTTATGAGTATATATTCATCCTTCCACATCAGCTACACTGACATATACATGTACTCTAACTCCCACCAATATTTCTATTTGAATCAGATAGTTTATGTTATTAATTCTTTAGAGAGTATTTTCCATGATACTAAAACATTTGAGTCTGCTTTCCATATGGAAAAAAGTGCTTATGGATTAAAGTTGCAAATTTATTCCATATGGAATTTTCACTTGCTGTGAAGTACTTATGGAATTGATATGGAATAAATAGTCTGATTCCATAAGTTTTTAGGTCCATATCTCTTCCATATGGATTCCTGAAGTAATCCAAACAGAGTCCATGAGAAATTTCTGTACGGGAATAAATAAATGGAACGTATTAAAATTTAAATTTCTGGTTTAGTAGTTTAAATTCAATAATATAAAATGAATGTTAATAACATTTACCTTGCATTTGAAAGATGAACAAACATATACAATTTCTATCTCATTGGAAGACTTATCGTTGACATATACAATTTCTATCTCATTGGAAGACTTATTGTTGGAGCTATCACTTATAACTGGCAAAAACTAACTGGAGGAAATGATATCGTCCTGATCAGACCTACGAGTATCGGCAATAGCCCTGATACATTTCTGACAATATTTGTCCATCAGGTAGGTAATGCATATTTCCAAACCTTTTGTATTGTTCAGCTCACATAGTTTCACATAGTATATGAACGTCCATGTTTCACGACAAAATTAGCATTTCTAAACATGGCAGTCAAGTAGTGTTTCAAAGGCTGCCTTATTCAGCAGCATAATGGGCTTCTTGCATGCAGAAGAGTCAAGTGCTGCTTTCTCAGCTTTCTTTCTTAAGCTATTCCTTTTGTGACTCTGATGAGTCATGGGTTCTGACTGTGCTTTTTCTTTAAGAAGTTTTTGCAGCCAACTACAAATGTTCCCGTTGTATCATATGTACAACAACCTGAACATGTCAGCACATCCTTCTCATTGTCGTGATTTAGCCACGGAAATTCCTGCTTCCAGGTATCATGTAATTTTCATTCCCTTTTGGTTGTATTGTACACACATTGTACTTAAAGTTTCTCATCTTTTGTTTTTCTTGTTTTCGGGGTGGGGGAGAGAAATCTCCACATATTTCAAACACGCACAATCTGATTGAAATCAGATTTCCACTGTTACACAGGAAGATCTGACAGCGACTGCTTAGGGGTCATGTTCTGGTACTCTTATCATATTACCATAATCACTAATTTTATCAACCAATTAGATAAAGTCTTACATCTTTTCGTTTGGAGACTGAGTAGTTTGGATGAAGAGTATGAATGCCTACAGAACGATTTGATTCACTTTTAGATTTTTGAAAGCTGTATCTTCATTGGCTAATTCAAAGGTGACCAGAACATAACCCTTAAGCGGTCGTTGTCAGATCTTCATGTAGGACAGCAGAGATTTGATTTTAATCAGATTGCAACACCCAAAAGCACATACAAAAATGTCAGTTGCCTAACACTTGATGCTCTTATATGATTAACGAAGTAGGTGCCCAAATGGTAATTTACATTTAGCATTCAAACGACAATGATAATTTGAATTAAATGGCATAAGCATGATCTTTGTTTTGTTTTAACTTCATTTTGCTTTTAATGTTCAGAGTGTTTGACATGTTTATAATTAAAAGAAAAAATTATACAATCCTGTAACATGGTATAGATATATTTTTAATAACCACAATTTAAAATAGTTGGCCTGATGGATCACCCAGCTATAGGAAAGTGGTGGTCCTTCTGAAAATCAGGTGGTCTCAGACCAGAAGATCTGCATTAGTGTCAAAACCTGGTTCATATCAGTATCTTCTACAGAAAAAAAACTTCAAAAAAGTTTGAAACACAGTTGCTTGAATCATTCTTAGAGTATGAAGAATTAAGCACACTCCCCCTGCTCTGTAACCTTCACTGGCTTCCCATTTGATCCAGAATCAAACACAAAATTTGTTCACTATGCTGCATTTCTTTGACTGCTTCCAGTCAAGTATACCTATCTGACCTCACCCATGTGCACAACCCATCTATAAACTTATGCTCGTATTCTGATTCTTGTATTCTCATAGTTACCACTGTTAAAATCAAGTCATTCAGACAACATTCTTATGCATACCAGGGCCAGCATACATGGAATGAATCACTCATAGATCTTGTATGCAAAGACACTGATCTCTCTTTCAAGAGTGTTCTTAAAACTCACCTATTTCAGTAACATCAATAGACTTAAATACTTAATAATGTTTATCTCCTTAATTATTTCATCATGTTTCTGTTTTGTAATTTCATGGTGTTTTTGTAATCTTTGCTTTGTACATGTTTTTAAGTGTTATGTATTAAAGTGCTTAGAGCTTCTGAAGATTCAGTGTTGTACTAAATTCACATTATTATTGTTATTATTATTATTATTATTATTATTATTTAGTATACTTCATAAGATGTGGAAATTTGACTGGTTTCAACAAATAAGAAGGAACATGAATGAAGAAAATATTTACAGGCCAAGGAGCTCATACAATATTAGTTGTACATAGACAGACCTTGACCTTTAAGTCAGAAGGACAATACAAGGATGCAGTTTAAGATCAGTGTAGAGCACCATAAGAAAACACTTTTAGATAATGATTTGCTTACTCTGGTACTATTCTTTAGAATAAACTCCTTTTTAACATTAGATCAGAAGAAAATCAAAATGTGTTTCAAAGAAAATCACATGCCTTTTTTTTCAAAGGCAATTGTCATTGATGATACTGAAAAAACACGCACTCCTGTTTATTTTGTTAATGTATATCATTCATCATATACACTATGTGGTTAAATTTCATGCATTTAAATGTACATTATTCTTATATTTTTGGTATTTATAATTGATTATTGACCCTTTGTACCTTAGGGTAGAATGATGTATAACTAGCTCATATACAATGGGTTATTATTATTGTTATATTTTTGTCAAACTTGCAGTAACTCCAAAAATTCTTATTTTCCAGTTCCTGTAACCACTGTTCAGTTGATGAATGGCTCAGGCCAAACATTATCCTCCTCAGTAAATATTGTCAGGGGACAGAGTACTGAAATCAGATGTAGCACTGCTCCCAGTGGTAGCAGACCTCGTGCATTATTCCAGTGGTATTATAGGCAAGGAAACCAGTCACCAGTACTAATTGTGGACCAGTCTATTTCCCCAATACCAGACCCAATAACAGTACCAGGACAGCCTGAGTCAGACCTGCTGGAATCCTACAGTACATGGACACTGACAGGAAATGCATCATATCATAATATGTATGTATACTGTCAAGCTCAAGATGAGACCAATACAGGGAATTATACACAGTCAGATGAAGTACAGATCAACATTGTGTGTAAGTATATTGATGTCTTATTATATAGCGTTCTTAATTTTAGTATTGTGTTATATTGTGTATGCATATAGAGGTCTTAATAATAATAATAATAATGAGGACTTTGAATAGCGCCTAATCTTTAGAAGCTCTAAGTGCTTTACAACATTTGACAACACTTAAAAAACATATATAATGATATGATTACAAAATTAAAAACAAAAGCCACGAAAGTAGAAACAGAAAATATGCTCTAAATGTTTAAGGCAAGGATACATTATTAGGTCTTTAAGTCTGTTCTTGCAGTTGAAATAGGTGAGTTTTAAGAGCGCTCTTGAATGAGATCACTGTGTCTTTGTGTCTAAGTGCAGTGGGCAATTCGTTCCACGTTGCTGGGCCCTGGTATGCAAAAGGCGTTGTCCATATGATTTCATTTTCATAGTGGGAATAATGAGAATACGAGTGTCAGAAGAGGAGCGTAAGCATCTTGCAGGTGTGTACACATGGGTGAGGTCAGATAGGTATGTTGGACTGGAGCCCGTCAGTGAAACGTAGCACAGAGAACAAATTTTGTGTTTAATTCTGGATCGTATGGATAGCCAGTGTAGGGTACAGAGCAGGGGAGAGGCGTGCTCTGATCGTGGTACTCTAAGAATGATCCGAGCAGCTGTATTTTGAACTTTTTGAAGTTTCTGAAGTAGATATTGAGACGAACCAGACAGAATTGAGTTACAATGGTCCAGTCTTGAAAGTACTAAGGAACACACAAGTGTTTTAGTGGCATCAACTGAAAGATACTTGCGAATGGAGCTGATTCGTCTCAGCTCAAGATATGCAGCCTTGCATATGTTCATGACATGTTGGTGCAACGAGAGAGTACTGTCGAGTGACACCGAGGTTTCGTACTGACTGTTTGAATTTAATGTTGGTGTTGCTGATATTTATTGTCTGAGGTAAAGGATGTGAATGAGAAAGTCTTTGTGTTGTAATCAGGATGGCTTCAGTTTTATCATCATTCATCTGCAGCTTGAAAGGTATATCATAGTGTGTTGTAGTTTGTATGTATATAGAGGTCTTAATTATAATAGTGTGTTGTAGTGTGTATGCATATAGAGATCTTAATTATAATAGTGTGTTGTAGTGTGTATGTATATAGAGATCTTAATTATAATAGTGTGTTGTAGTATGTATGTATATAGAGGTCTTAATTATAATAGTGTGTTGTAGTGTGTATGTATATAGTGATCTTAATTATAATAGTGTGTTGTAGTGTGTATGTATGTATATAGAGATCTTAATTATAATAGTGTGTTATAGTGTGTATGTATATAGAGGTCTCAATTATAATATTATGTTATAGTGTGCATATATATAGAGGTGTTAATTATAATATTGTGTTATAGTGTGTATGTATATAGAGATCTTAATTATAATAGTGTGTTGTAGTGTGTATGTATATAGAGGTCCTAATTATAGTAGTGTGTCATAGCATGTATGTATATTGAAAATACTGTTATCTCTATTAGCTCCCAACTGAATGTTGACATCAACATGGAGTTTTCACCAGTTGATTTATTATGATACCTGTTTGGTCCTTGATGAAAATGGTGCCAATCTTACATACAGTATGGTTGCCCTGATGGCTTCCATGAAAATCCTGCTGTCACTACACCCCAAGAAAGGATGGTCATAATGATAAGGTGTTTTACCAAAAGACTTCTAATATGTACACTTGGTCCTAAATAAAAAGGGTGATAATCTGACATCCAGTATCTCCACCACAGGAGTTAATTTGAAAATTGCCTTATTGCTGAAGAATATCAGATATTATTTAAATGCTCAACAGGTAAAATGAAGAAACTAGCTTATCTTGAATTCATGGACAATCTTTTTGGTCAGTAGAGCTTCAGTCCCTGTGAGGAACTCTTGCTTTGAATTTAATCGCATATACCTTTCAAAGTTGATTATTCTTTTGATTTCTTTCCTTGTTGATTGATATTCATTAGAAGAACATCATACAAATATAGAATAAAATCAGTGTTAAAGTGCATCAACATTGCTAGATAAGGCCATCCAAGATGTATGATACAGTGTAAACTGAATGAATGTTGTTTAATGATGTTACATTTAAAGTGCTGTGTTTCTGAAAAAGTAGAACTACTTCCAGTACTGGAAATGGTTAGACAAGATGTCTGTATTTCTTGACTGCAATTTTGCCATTGTAAAAGCCAATAGTTAGATGAGATGTCTGTTTTTCAAGAATGCCAGTTTGAAGTAGTAAAAGCCCATAGTTAGACCAGATCTGTTTTTCAAGAATGGCAGTTTTTCATTGTAAAAGTTCATAGTTAGACCAGATATCAGTTTTTCTTAACTACCAGTTCACCATTGTAAAATCCCATAGTTTGACCAGATGTCAGTTTTTCTTGACTATCAGTTGGCCATTGTTATTAGGCCATAGTTAGATCAGATGTCTGCTTTTCTTGACTGCCAGTTTATAATTAAGATCCTAGATCAGATGTCAGATTTTCCTGACCCAACATAATGTAGGTTTGCTGTAAAAGACCATAGTAATTTAAAATGTCTGTAAATTTTGTGACAACAAATAAGGTGCAGATTGCTCAGCTAGCAGGAATGAATAGACTTTGTTAAAATTACATTAGTATGATAGTATAGATCAACAGTTAAAATCTTAAAGCACCTACATGGCTACAAAATGTGATGCATACTTTAACTGGAATAATTCATCTTCATGCAAAATTCAGAATTTAAAATGAAGTGATATGAATTTATTTTATTGAAATATTTGGAATTATTAACATACTAGGAATTATTAAAATATACTAGGAATTATTAAAATATTAGGAATTACTCTCCTAGATAACTAGATGAAGAAAATCACAATGATAAAGAACCTTCAGTAACAGTTTATTGTCAAGATACCATGATATGCAGCATATTTGCATGGAGTACATACTAAAATGACTCATCTGGGCAATGTAGATTTTAATGCATGGAATATACACTAAAATCACTCAAATGGGCCATTTAGAGTTTTAATGCATCTGGTTTTATTAATTATATTTTATTATTCAGATCCTCCAGTTGTTCAACTTTCTTCAAACTACATTCAATCTAATGTGACAGAAGGAACACAGAATTTTGTTTTCAACTGTAATATTATCGAGGCAAACCAATTGCCACAGGCAAATGGTTATAGTTGGTACCAAAGTACATCCATTATACGAGGACAAACCTCCTCTTCCTATACTCTTCCAAGTGTACAGAAGTCAGATGCTGGAGAGTACAAATGTACAGCCAGGAATGATTATGGTGCTGGAACATCAAATTCCTTGTATCTCAATGTACAGTGTAAGTGTATTCATCTTGCAGTTAACTGTAATGAATATACAAAATCAATTAATGTTAGTTTCACAAAAATAATTGATGGAAGTCCTTATGCCACTTATGTTCCACTTGCTTTAGAAGCAAGCAAAGAACACAAGTATACACAAAGAACACAAGTATACACAAAGAACACAATCATATGCAAAGAACACAATTATATGCAAAGAACACAATTATATGCAAAGAACACAAGTATACACAAAGAACACAATTATATGTAAAGAACACAATTATATGCAAAGAACACAATTATATGCAAAGTACACAAGTATACACAAAGAACACAAGTATACACACAGAACACAAGTATATACAAAGTACACAAGTATACACAAAGACTACAAGTATATACAAAGAACACAAGTATATGCAAAGAACACAAGAATACACAAAGAACAGTATATACAAAGTACACAAGTATACACAAAGACTACAAGTATACGTAAAGAACACAATTATATGCAAAGAACACAATTATACATAAAAAACACAATTATATGCAAAGAACACAAGTATATGCAAAGAACACAATTATAAGCAAAGAACACAGTTATATGCAAAGAACACAAGTATACACAAAGAACACAATTATGTGCAAAGAACACAAGTATACACAAAGAACACAAGTATACACAAAGAATGCAAGTATATACAAAGAACACAAGTATACACAAAGAACACAATTATATGCAAAGAACACAATTATCTGCAAAGAACACAAGTATACACAAACAAAACAAATATATACAAAGTACACAACTATACACAAAGACTACAAGTATATACAAAGATCACAAGTATACACAAGGAACACAAGTATTAACAAAGAACACAAGATATACAAAGTACACAAGTATACACAAAGACTACTAGTATACACAAAGAACACAAGTATTTGCAAAGAACACAATTATATGCAAAGAACACAATTATGCAAAGAACACAATTATATGCAAAGAACACAAGTATACACAAAGAACACAATTATATGCAAAGAACACAATTATATGCAAAGAACACAAGTATACACAAAGAACACAATTATATACAAAGTAAGAACACAATTATATACAAATTACACAAGTATACACAAAGAACACAGGTATACACAAAGAACACAAGTATACACAAAGAACACAAGTATATGCAAAGACCACAAGTATATACAAAGTACACAAGTATACACAAAGACTACAAGTATACACAAAGAACAAAAGTATATGAAAAGAACACAATTATATGCAAAGAACACAAGTAAACACAAAGAACACAAGTATACACAAAGAACACAAGTACACACAAAGAACACAATTATATGCAAAGAACAGAATTATATGCAAAGAACACAAGTAAACACAAGGAACACAAGTATACACAAAGAACACAAGTATACACAAAGAACACAAGTATACACAAAGAACACAATTATATGCAAAAAACACAATTATATGCAAAGAACACAAGTATACACAAAGAACACAAGTATATACAAAGTACACAAGTATACATAAAGACTACAAGTATACACAAAGAACACAAGTATATGCAAAGAACACAATTATATGCAAAGAGCACAAGTAAACACAAAGAACACAAGCATGCACAAAGAAAACAAATATACACAAAGAACACAAGTATACACAAAGAACACAAGTACACACAAAGAACACAATTATATGCAAAGAACACAATTATACGCAAAGAACACAAGTAAACACAAAGAACACAAGTATATACAAAGAACACAGGTATATACAAAGAACACAAGTATACACAAAGAACACAATTATATGCAAAGAACACAATTATATGCAAAGAAAACAAGTAAACACAAAGAACACAAGCATACACAAAGAACACAAGTATATACAAAGTACACAAGTATACACAAAGATTACAAGTATACACAAGGAACACAGGTATACACAAAGAACACAAGTATATACAAAGAACACTGGTATACACAAAGAACACAGGTATACTCAAAGAACATGGGTATACACAAAGTACTTGCTTACTACATGTGATACTTAAGATGTTGGCTTTCGAGACTTTCTATATCTCAAAGAAAACCAGATTTCCAAATTTAAATAAAAATGGCTCTGAATCCAAAGATACAGCTGAACATTTAAACAACCATTTCTGCAGTTGTTGTTTCAGTGGAAGTTATTTAATAGAAAGAAGAATAATTTCATTCATTCTGACAGCTGCAACATTTCCATCATTCTGACAGACACTGCACCTTTCATTCATTGTGCATAAAGATAGTCCCAAACAAAGTTGAACTAGTAATAGTAGATTATACTTTTTTTTACAAACCAGCTTCTTCCCCAAGGACTTCATGCAATTCTTACATGTAGTTTGGTTGCTGAAAATAAATTGAAAGTCATTTTTGTTATAGTATATTTTACAAGATTTTAGTTGAACGTAATTTGCTTTTGCAGGATGAGATCACACTTCCAACTTTTTAAATGTATGTTGTCCAAGTCAGCAATAATAGAACATGTATTTCACTACATTGTGCTGAAAATTCATGTATGGTCCTTTGGTTTGAGTTGACTTGTGTTTTAAAATCAGGAGTTTCTCATTTAATGCCATCAAGTTTCCCAAATAGAGACTTCCCAAGAAGGTCTACATCATCTTGCTAGTCATTTCATGGTGACCAGGGTATGAAGCAAGTAATGTATGGAAAAGAGTATACTGCCTCACTAGGAAGGATTGTTAGGGTTGGCAGAACTGCATAGTTTATTTCTTGTATTTCATTGCAGATTCAGTGTGTTGGAAAGTATGGGTATATGTGGTCAAGAAATGGCTGTATTAGATAGATACACCAGCTATTTATTGTGTATTGTATGGTTGTCATTTTGGTTGTCTTTGGCCTTGCAAGTTATGGGACTTGTTGGTAAGTTGACTTGTTGACTGATTCAGGAAAATGAGTATTTTGCAACTGAACTGGAAAGAGATAGATGTATTATTAATGAGTTTGTCAGAATTTTGACAAATTGTAAACAGCATTAAACAGGTAAGAATATAATAAAAATAATTTTAAAATTTTGCCAGAGTCATGTTTCAGTTAGCCTTTACTGCAGATCAGAGAGGTCCCCATTTCAAAAAGTCTGTCCCCAGTGTGTGTGTGTGTGTGTGTGTGTGTGTGTGTGTTATTACACCCCGTTTTGCAGTTTACACATAGAAGTTGTTTTATTCTCATTTAAATACCAAAGGAAGTCCATCAAATTTCTTCTTAATCTTTAAGCATTTGAAATTAATAAATGCTGAAATTATCTTCATTTTGATACTTTATGGTTAGCCTTGAACATTGAGGTTGTATTTAGAAGTAAACTTTAAAGCAAAAAATGAAATTCAAATGTATATGAAGCATGAATTAATATTCTCTCACTAACAGTGATCTGTTGAACCTGTCCAAAGGGCCATTTTTGCTCATGGGTCACCTGTTCACAACATTCATGCTAATTCCTCTGCACCCCCAAGTAAATTTCCTGCATAAATATTTTGTATATAATGTCATCTATTTTCTGTCATCAACACCCATGTGTTTCCTAACCAAACAATGTTGCTTATTGATAAGTAAATGAAAAACCTTAATGTTGCTTACTGATAATTAAATAAATGGTCTTAATGTTACATACTGATACAATTTAAGGTTAAGGGTAGGTCATTGAAGCAGAATGTTTTGTCTTACAACATATGAACTTTGAAAATATAATGATGTGTTTAGAGGGCAATTATTAAAAGACATGTGACATTTACTTACTTATTTATTTATTTATTTATTTATTTTGAAGATCTCCTTTGTTAGAGCAATGGAATGATATGCATCTTTCCAGGCATACTTTAAGCCAGGGGTACACAACTTTTTTTGGCCAAGGGCCAGATTGCATTTTCTAAGACCACTCGAGGGCTGCAAACACAATTTCTTTAATATAATTACTGTTCATGGGCCACATTTCTGTGTTGTTTTAATTTGTCCTGAGGGGCGGACAGAACACGTTCTTGGGCCAGATCCACCCTGTGGTCTAAGTTGTGCACCCGTGCTGTAAGCAGTGCATTATTTGAACACCATGACTCAGTGAGTTGGCATTCTGAAGCAAAATAAAGGGGTTTCATCTTAATTCCTTCCAGTCCCACTCAACCCCACTTCAATACAATTGAAAAAACAAAAGGCATACAAGCTGTACTGTACAAGTTACATTTTTGTTTTCAAAAGTAAATATTTAAAGAAAGAGTGAATAGCCATAGTCAGAGGTTGTTTTCTTCCCGTAGATCCTCCAGACATTATAGTGATGCTGATCGGCTCTACCATGCAGAATCAGACAGCAATACTGAAATGTGAGGCATGGGGTGATCCAGCTGAGACAACTTTTTACCCTTGGGTTCACATGTGGGAAGGTTTGCTCATCAGAATGGGTCTCCAGGGCAAGAATAACTTCACACACAGTGTACTGATACTTGACAGGTTATCCCTGGAGAGTATGGGGACGTATGTCTGCACTGGCTCCAATGGAATTATGGGAATCAGTGGAAAACTTAATCAGACTGGTTCAGAAAGCTTGCGTGTCAAAGGTAAGATTTAAGAAAAGTAAAAGAATGACTGGAAAATGAGTTTCAGCAGTATCCCGAATAATGTTCACTACCATACTGATGTACCAATAGTTCTGATGAATCTTCAGAGAAATATAGGGCTTTGGACCTCAGACAGTTCATTCATCATCATTGCCAGTGTTGCTTCGCTTCAGAGTCCCTCCAAAGAGAGGACATTTTAGGGCAGAGTAAATCACACACCCTTCTTACAATGAGGGAGAAGCAGTAACCTCTCCATGCCTGTGGCCCTGTGATGGTCATAAGCACATTGAGTCACCCAGTCACCAGTAATCAGGCACTGGGCAGCGGTCTTTGAGTACCGGTCACTATGTCATTTGAGCTCCATCAGTACATGGACAATGCTCAGGTTGAGACCCCTCTTCTCCCCCCTTCACCATGCGACTCTGTATACTTACACCAGACTAGAGAAGGTGGTCAGATTGGACCCCCCCCTTCCCTATGATCCGTCTTAATTAGGATGTGGTTGCATCTATTTCAGGTAAGTGTTTTCCCATTTACAATGCCCTTTGCAGTTCTGATTCGGTGTCATGAGAGTGGGATTGTAGGTTTTCCTCAATTATTTTTGTCCAGTGTACCGATATCTTAACCAACGTACACCCCTTGGGAATACTTTTCAACCCTGGGCATGCTTTTCCACCGAGAAGAATTGAAAAATACATTAACTACTTCTCATTATTGCACATTCATGTATGTCTGTGTTGGCAATGGCCATCATGTCTACTAATGGCCAATGTCGCTTAAGGCAACAAAAACGTACATGATAATATCCATTATAAATGATGTTTTTGGAAACTAAAATGATATAATTCATTGTATATTCTGCCAGCTTGCAATGTTAAGTCTCTGACAGCCACTAGAGTAACATTCTTGAGATTGAAGGCACACTTATGACTATAAAAATTTAATTCAAAGTTGAATTAATGACCAAATTGATGAGAATCATTGAAAAATGCTTGTAGATAATGAGTGAACACAAAAGTTAAATGAAATCAAGGTCATAAATTGCATAGTGTAGCTCATTTCAAGTTAATCGGGAAAATTGAGATTTTCTTATTTTGATGAGTCACATGTACACATTATAAAATGCTTCTTACAATGAATTAAGTGTCCAAGAAAAAATACAGTGCTGACATCAAAGTTAAGGTAAGAAAACTCAAAGCAAATATTAAAATATTGTTTCCCCCAAATTTGGAGAATGTAGAATGCATGGATACACATCACTTGTTTATGTGTAGTCAAAAAAGAAGGAGGGGCCAGCTTTCTTCCCACCAATGATCAAGAAAAGTTCCTCCTGCCAATATGCTATTTTTCAACAACGATACATAAGGTCCGAAAGTCCTGTGTCTAGTGGGCAAAAGCAAGGAGAGGATAGTGAGATCACTGAAGAACAACAGAAATGATGCCTCCTCATCCCTTTGGTTCCCTTACCTCCCCTCACTTGTTGACTTAGGCTTCAAAAGATGAAGAGATCAAGTCTTTCAGTAAGGCAGCAAATGAACTAGAAACTGCACAGGAATTCTCTGATAGCTTGATTTTTCTAATATCAAAATTTAACCACCTTTTGATTTGGTGAGTATATTGGGACCAGTTTATGACCAGAGACCCTATGCACTACCCCCCCCCCCCATCTGTTCATGGATGCATCAGATTCATGTCTGGTACTTAATAGAGTTTCCTGGAAGAAACTAACCCCTACATAAACAATTTAGAAATTTGTATGTCTTTTGAAACCTACGGTTGTACGTCAACCAAGTAAGGAGTCATTGTGTGATTGTCTCTGGTGACCATGCAGTGGCAGTGTACCTCAGGTGACAAGGAGGCACTTGTTGTAACATTTCTTTACTGGGTAAACCTCAGATGGGATTGCCATCCAAGTTTTACATACATCTAACAAGAAGAATATTCTGGCAGACAGTAGAGGCAAGGTACTCCTTATGGAATGGTCTCTAAACCAGTCTGTTAGACCTTATGTGGACTTGTTCACAATGAGACTGATTATCAAGCTCCCCTTTTACATATCCTCAGTCCCAGATCAGAAGATCTTGGTACTGGATGCTTGGAGTCTGATGTAGGAATGTCTGTTTGCTTACACCTTCCCACAAAAATGTTACAACCAACATAACATTATGCTTAGCAGTTTTTATTAATTTAATAAGCAAATGAAATTCAAAGATAAAATCTTGAATAAATTTTCAATATCATAAAAGAAAAATTAACTCAACTTGGGTTATCAGATTGCTTTATTTGGGCATTTATCAATACCATCAGCTTACCTGGTAAACTGTATCTAAAAACAGTTAAAATAGGTTCACAAATGAATGAGGATTTTAAAATTTTGTTTCATATAATTTGTTTATTATCTGTTAAGACCATCATATATTATGTTTTCTGTCTTGCAACTAGCATATTAACTTAATATTTCAACACCATTCTGATAAAATGCTTCAGCTATTTTTAACCAAGTAAAGGAAATTGTATCAAATCCCCAAATATGACATAGTAGCAAATGATGGCTCATATATGAAAGTAGCTTATTCACCTCCCACATTATTATAAGTAAAGCTAGGACTCTTAATCATTGCCTTGTTATTATGCAGCTGAACTGATCAAATTTATGGGTTATCACTGAGTTGGTACACTTTGCATATAGTGTATGCAGTTTAATATTTTTTGTTATCTTCAAAATGTTAACATATCACATTATGTGAATCTAACGGATCCAAATAAGTCATGAAATTCATGAACAGTATTCTCTTTACTGATTGACTGTGATGGGGGGATATTTCCTTACCATGTCTTCTGTAAATGTTTCTTATTATGTGATGCAAGTCTGACTCTAATGTGTATGTCTACATCTACTGTTCCAAATAAATACAGTCATGGATACATTAAATTTAGAATTTTTGTGATCATCTGATCACATGAATATCCAACAACTGGAATGATTAGTTGAGGAACTGACACCCTCTAGGTGAAAACACTATTAATATTCTCATCAAAACTGATATACATGTATATGACTCATCTAACCCAACCTGAGTCAACTATATGACATAACACATGAATTCCCAACAAAGATCAATGTTGAAAAATTATGTTTTCAGTGTCAAATGTTCTATTGGTTTGGAAGGACTGTTGCTCTTTGAATTATTATTTGTAATCAAAAAATCTGCTTTTCAATAACACTGGTTATTAACTTAATGTCTGGGAGTCACCATTCTTTTATGTTCATCAAATGAAAGATGCTGCATCTGAGCCAGTATTGGCCAGATTATTTCTTTTCTCTCTCTAAACCTTTCCATTAAAATAAAAACTGATGAACAGAATCTAAACTAGTAATGATTTAATAATATTTAATTTATGAACAGAATCTCAAACTAGTAATGATTTAATATTAAATTTATGTTTGCCTATAATAGCATTTTTACTACTTTCTAAAGCAGAACATTTTCATAACTATTCAGCTAATCCAGCATCATAATTACAATTATTTGTATTGTCATTGTTTTTGGTGTAGGCAGCTAATCCAGCATCATAATTACAATTATTTGTATTGTCATTGTTTTTGGTGTAGGCAGCTAATCCAGCATCATAATTACAATTATTTGTATTGTCATTGTTTTTGGTGTAGGCAGCTAATCCAGCATCATAATTACAATTATTTGTATTGTCATTGTTTTTGGTGTAGGCTCTCCAGATCCCTGATGTACACTATTATGTTCTTTAGGACCACTATGAACTGAGTGGGTTTTTTTTCCATTAAATATCTCCAGTCAGTAGTAGGAGAAATATAAAACTTACTGCATTGTGTCAAATCATTTTTGATCTATGGTATTATCTATTGGATAAAAATCCTTAGCATCAGGTAATATTATTTTGCATCCTGACAAAAGATTTTATATCAGAAAATAAATGCAAAACCATTTTATTATTTTTACTAACTCTCTTACACCTTTTTATCTGATAACTGGCATTAAGATATGCCATGTCCAGATGTTGCCAACCATACTGCCATGCTATTAATGTATGCCATGTCCTAATGTTGCCATCCATACTTTCATGACATTAAGGTATGCCATGTCCAGATGTTACCAACCGTACTTCCATGTCATTAAAATATGCCATGTTCAGATGTTGCCAACCATACTGCCATGCCGATGCGATATGCCATGTACTGATGTTGCCAACAATAATGCCAAGTTTATTCCATTTTGTGACAAATTAATTTTGCAGTATACTCAATATCTGTTCATTGAATCATCACTGTCAAATTTGAAAGCGTGTTTATAAGAAATGTGCCATGACCTGCATGGAAAAGAGTTACTGTCAATGTAATTTACAGATGAAATCTACATCTCTTTAGCAGATATGTGGAAATATTTAATGAGTGAGGTGGAAACATTTTGTCACAAGTGACAATGCAAAATGTTTCCACTTCACATATGAAATATTTCCATATATAACTCAAAAGTGTAGATTTTCACTTTATTAAATGTTTTTAAGGCAAAAGCATTAGGTTTTCAAGAATTTGTTTGTCCATTTTGTGTCATTGTGATTAAATGCTGAATTACTACATCAACAATTGTTCAAAATTTTACAGTAATTTTAATGCAGTGTTACAGGTATCCATATCCTATATATTATTATTATAATGTAGTTTTTATTTGAGTCATTTGGTTAATGACAATTTTATTCTAAGATTCTATAACTTGATTATGTACTGTAATAAGAGTACATGTATTATGTAGTACTATTTCCATTCATAAATCAAGGTCAAATTGTCATGTTCATGTCAAGAAGCTATTTTCAGTCTAAATAGGCCTTAACTTTTGAATGCATGTCAGGTCAGCATTATGTTTTCTATGGAGTATATTTGTACTGTAGATACATTACTCACCTGGCTGTTGAATGGATAAATTATGTTCAGATATTTTGAAATGTAAAATAATTAAATGTTCAGGAATCTTATTTGGTTAATTTGAATTGTTTATTTGCAGCGTATTTAATGACTATATAAAGCAGGTAGATGTGCAGCATTCTTATTCTACAGTTATATTCCATTCTTGTACAGTTATAGTCCATTCTTGTACAGTTATTGTCCATTCCTGTACATTTATAGTCCATTTTTGTAGTTATAGTCCATTCTTGTACAGTTATAGTCCATTCTTGTACAGTTATATTCCTTTCTTGAACAGTTATATTCCATTCTTGTACAGTTATATTCCATTCTTGAACAGTTATATTCCATTCTTGTACAGTTATATTCCATTATACAATTATATTCCATTCTTGTACAGTTATATTCCATTCTACAGTTATGTTCCATTCTTGTACAGTTATATTCCATTCTTGTAGATTCCATTCTACAATTATATTCCATTCTTGTGCAGTTATATTCCATTCTACAGTTATCTTCCATTCTTGTACAGTTATATTCCATTCTTGTACAGTTATATTTTGTTCTTGTACAGTTATATTCCATTCTTGTACAGTTATAGTCCATTCTTGTACAGTTATATTCCATTCTTGTACAGCAATATTCCATTCTACAATTATATTCCATTCTTGTAAAGTTATATGCCATTCTACAGTTATATTCCATTCTTGTAGTTATATTCCTTTCTACAATTATATTCCATTCTTGTACAGTTATATTCCATTCTACAGTTATAGTCCATTCTTGTACAGTTATGTTCCATTCTTGTACAGTTATAGTCCATTCTTGTATATTCCATTCTACAATTATATTCCATTCTTGTACAGTTATATTCCATTCTACAGTTATAGTCCATTCTTGTACAGTTATATTCCATTCTTGTACAGCAATATTCCATTCTACAATTATATTCCATTCTTGTACAGTTATATTCCACTATTGTACAGTTATATTCCATTCTTGTACAGTTATAGTCCATTCTTGTACAGTTATAGTCCATTCTTGTATATTCCATTCTACAATTATATTCCATTCTTGTACAGTTATATTCCATTCTACAGTTATAGTCCATTCTTGCACAGTTATATTCCATTCTTGTACAGTTATCTTCCATTCTTGTACAGTTATATTCCATTCTTGTACAGTTACATTCCATTTTTGTACAGTTATCTTCCATTCTTGTACAGTTATAGTCCATTCTTGTACAGTTATATTCCATTCTTGTACAGTTATAGTCCATTCTTGTAACAGATATGAGAGGTTCTAGATTTATTTATTTACTGATCTTTGAAATTGCAGAGTGGAAACATTTATTCTGAACAGGCAGTACCTGTCTGGATTACTGTGAAAATATTCAAGGACTTGGATATTTTTTAATTCACTGGATTACCTTGAAACATTCAAGGACATATGTGCCATTCAACTTTCATTGGATTTACCTTGAAGTATTAACTTTCATATATTAGAACAGTGCCTCTTATGTGGTGCTAGTACATAAGCACATTAGAACTGTAATTTGGAATACTTTTGGAGCATTTCCTGATGACTGTGGAATTGATAGTACCTTTAGGAAATTCTAAGAACTCATACCATACTGTAAGTTATTTTTAATTCTTTCACTTTGTGTGTTTTTATATTATAAGAAAATAAATCTTATGTTTTGGATATTGAATGCTTGTTGGGTTTTACTTTTTCTTGTCACATATTTTCAACCCCTAGGTTGTACTAAAAAACGGGGGTGCTCATCTCATTTGAATATTTTCAGGATTTGAATTTCATTTGAATATTTACAAAATTTTAATATTTCAGAGATATTGATATTTCAGGAGTTGTTTTGACATTTGAATTTCACTGTTTGAAATTCTAGTAGGCTCTTGTATTTTGATATGATAGTTTTGAAAATTTAAGTGAAGGTGACAATCTTTCACTATGACATGCAAAGTTGACAGTTTTATCTCAGATCCTACCGAGGAAGGGTTAGAGTCCTTCAAAACGGATGAGTTATTTGAGATTACTAAGTAGTATGAACTGTTCGAAGTGAAGGTTTCCTCCATGACATAAGAGATCAGGAATATTTTGATACTTTATTTGGTACAAAAGGGTGTTCTTGTCGTGGGTGTTTGGGGTTTAAAACAGTCCCCATCTGGTTTGGACAGCAAATTAAAGGAATTGAAGGAAAAGAACCAGATGGAAGCTGAGTTAGAGAAGCTTTGGTTTCAGTGGGAGCAAATGAAATAGACAAAGAATGGAGAGAGAAAGAAAGAGAAATAAAAGTAAAAGAGAAAGAGAAAGATAGGGAAATGTATAAGGTACAATTAGAAATGCAGAAGAAATAAAAGAAACATAAGAAAGGATGGAAGAGAAAGATAGGGAAATGCAAAAGGTACAAATAGAAGTACAAAAGCTACAAATGGAGATACAAAGGCAAGAAAGAAAGAAGGAGATAGAAAGTCAAGAAAAAAAGGAGGGGATAGAAAGGCAAAACAGAAAGAAGGAGAGACAAAGGCAAGATAAATGAGAGAGAGAGCATATGGAGTTTAAAGTGAAGGAATTATAACTGACCAGCAAAGGGCACTCTCAAGTGAATACTGTACAGGTTTATTTTGGATATTGCCAAACATATCAGGCAGGTTGCTCCTTTTAGAGAAAAGGAGGCACAAAAATATTTTCATAGTTTTGAGAAGATTGCTGAAAATCTGAAATGACCAAAAGAATATTGGACTTTGTAAGTGCACAGCGTGTTTATTGGTAAAGCTCACGATGTGGACACTTCATTCCTTTCTGGTCAAGCTTGTGACTATGATGGGGTCAAAAATTATGTTTTGAAGGCTTATGAGATGGTGCCTGAGGCTTATCATCAAAGTTTTAGAAATTGAAGCAAAGAAACTTTGCAAATTCATCTTAAATTTCCATGGGAAAAAAAGTGATTGTTTACTAGATGGTGTACAGCCAAGAAGGTTGACAAAGATTATGATCATCTTAAACTAATTGTATTGATCGAAGAGTTCAAGAATTCTGTCAGTAATGAACTTACCTTGAAGAGAAAGGGGTTGTAACTGTACATATTCTGATTATTCTTTGATACACAAGCTTCCATTTGTATCATCCTATCAACAGGTTCATGTTAATAAAGCATTTCAGTCTCTTTTGATTATTTATAAATCTCCAACTTGTATAATTGTGAAGAATCAAATGTCTGATAAGACGGATCAGAAATCCTTATCTCTTCCCACGTGCACTTATTATAAGAGAAAAGGCACATTATTTATGCATGCTCTAGGGTGAAAAATAAGCAACAGAATTATAAAAGAGCTGTTCCAAATGCTTTTGTTTCTAAGAGGTCCAGTTCATGGTTAAGTGTTGAAAGAGATACAGTTGTTGGGGCTAGCTTATTCCAGTCTGATTTTGTTATGGAGAATAATGAACAATTCATGTTGAAGGGTTCAGTATCACTTGTTGGTGAATTAGGTAAAGTTGCTCTTATTAAGATACTGAGAGACACAGGAGCTTCTCAAATTCTTTTGTTATTAAGTACTTTACCACTTCTGGAAAGTCTTTTTCTAGTGAAAGTGTTCTAATACAGAGAGTTGAATGTGGATTTGTTAATGTTCCTCTCTATTGTGCTAATTTCTCATCAAACTTAGTTTTGGGACCCGTGACTGAAGGAAATGCAATATCTTTGCCTTTTCAGGGTATTCATTTGTTATACTAGGTAATAACCTAGCTGGAGATAAGGTAGTGGCTAATCTACTTGTAACTGACAAGACTTGGGTAAGGATTAAAAAGTTGATCTAATTGAAGTTGAAATCCCTGGTTTATATCCAGCTTGCACAGTTACTAGAGCTATGGCAAAATATGCTCATGAGAATGATGTTAATCAGGATGCTATTCCATTAGCCGACATCTTTTTGGGTCAGGCTTTTAATGAGGTCAGTCTTGCTCCTAGTTTGGATCAGTCAGGAAGTATTGATAACAGTGCTCTTTTGGATGCATATTCTCTTAATTCTAATCAGGGTGATTAAAAACAATCAATAGTTGTCTTAAGGGAAGAAGATTCCAACCCCTCCTGTTTCTTTCAGAAGGCTGTTAATGAAATTGATGCCAAATGAAAAGTAACTTAATACTTCTTGAAGAATGGCATCCTTAAGAGGACATGGAGGCCACCTGAGGTACCCGCTGGTGGTCAGTAAGCTCTCAGATTGTTCTGACCTAGGTTGCGCCGACAGGAAATTCACAAGATAATAAATAAATTATATTGGCTGAAAATTAAACATGA
>JAECUM010034861.1:0-12011 GCA_016617855.1 Megalonaias nervosa
TCTACGATATTTCTTTATTTTTGCTGTGTAATTATCGATGATGGTTTTTAATTTATTCTGCCATGTCGTTACTTGATCGTATCTGTATCTGTTAACGTTTATCATTATACTTTAGTTGTTGTCTAAGACAACGGAGGTGTTTCAGCTACAAATTCTATGCACCACTAGTAGGACGCCAAGGTTAATTTTTATCATCTGATACCAGCATAAAAGTTTCTTCGGTATCTTTATTTAACACTACAGATACAGTCCCAGAAAAATTATCGGTTGAATAACAACATGAAAATGTAGTAAATATTATAAATTTTGCAGAGCTGAACACTGACAGCCTGTACACACCGGTAACTTCTGCGGTATGTTTGATTGTGTTATTTTGCGGTGTCCATGTTGATGATCCCGATGATACTGTGTACACGATATTGTTAATTTGTTTGTGTGGAATTTTAATCAGATTAGTTTTTTGAATGATATTAGGAATTCAAATGACAATATCGGTGATTCTCGTATTTATATCTTTGAGATTTATGTCAACGGTTGGTGGACTTCCAAAAAATTCATTAGTGGTTCTGTTTACGTTTCTGTGAAAATTCATTAACAGTTGTACATGATTAAAAAATTCAGTTCTAAATGAGGTCATTCCATCATTGATCGTCGACAACGAAGTTGTCATCGGAATATTGTTATCGTCTACATATTTTTTTGTTGCAGCGTCGAGATTATCCGTCGGTTCTCCTACATTAATAATTTTATTGTTATTCATGTTAATGTCGCCATTCATTATATCACCGGTTTTTAACACTCGTTCACTTATGCTATCTCGGATCGACGACGGAGTAACAACACTAGGAACAAGTTTACCCTCTTTGTCATATAGAGCAACAAGACCTTCTCGCGATAATCGATTACGAATAATAATATCGTTGATTGAAATATTACTTGTCTTCAATTTTCCTTCACGGTTTTGAAATACAACAAGTTCGTTTGGATCAACGTTGGCAAGATTGAGCATGTCAGATAATTCGTCGTTGATCTGTTTTGTTACTCGCTTGAGCAAGTCTTCACCTGGTGCTTGTTGAGGTTTGGTTCTAGCTGATCTTCCGTAAATATCTACCATTATATGATTAGCGATTATTTAATGTATATTCGTGTACAGTTTTATGAGGTGGTTTCGTTGATCTTGATACAGCATCAAGTACTGCTAGTGCTTCACGGCCACATATTAGTGGATCTGTTAATGTTTATGTTGGTAGCGTTGAATACCAAAGTGGAATATTCTGAAGTGCAGTACTTTGCACCGGAGTGCTTTGCACTCTGCCGACGTATTTTTAAAATTCTTTTGGTGGTGCCAACCCATACGAATCAAAATAAACAATACCACGTGGATCAATTGCATATGCAACCCAGTGAGTGCCACGACCAGAGCTTTTGTCGAGATTAATAATACCTGTTTCAGATTTGGATTTTTCGGTAATTGATCACGCATAAAAACACCTCTAAAATTCTTTATATTTAATCGCGCAGCAGCATCGAGTATATCAAAGTTAGACATCGGGAAAATCAGCGAGTCCCTGGAATTCTTAATCCTTTTCCGTATCGAAACCCTGTTAGTCTCAGACTGCGACCTCTTCGTTTCCTTTTTTTATTCCTTTTCCTGTTGCTTTCTTTAATGCCACTCCAGCAGCTGTCCCAACTGCACCTAACGCAGCAGCTTTTGCAACTGCTGGAGCGACTGCGGCTATTAATGCTGGAATAGCTGCGAGAAGCGGAAATATTCCCCCGGTTTTAATAGTATCCTTGATTGCACCCACGGAAAGATTTAATCTTATTCCTTTATTGGCGTGTTTAGCTTCGTTGAATCTCTTTAACTGACGTTCGGTCAACGATAATTTATTTGCACCGCTCATTTGTTCTTATTTTAATGATATTTTTGTTCCGCATCGTGATGCTAACAGTGATTGTAATCGTTTAATCTGACCCGGGGTCAGACTGACACTGACATGATGATATGACATTTATGATATATTTCTGACTTCTAAATTAGCGCTTACACATTTTCTACTGAGCATCAACGACTTTCATGCGACCACCAACACCTTCAAATAGCATCGTTTTATCGCTGAGTATAACGGCGATTGCTCTATAATTAACACCTCCAGTTTTAACACGAGCTCGAAAATGTATGTCAACGACGGACTGTCTAAACAAATCCAAATGTTCCAACGAAAAATAATAAATCGGGTACAACGTTGTAAAATCTAGCTGTGATATTTATAAACCAGTATCAATATTTTGATCACGCCCCATAAACGACATCAATCGATGATACGCCCGCGCCACATGATTTTGAGCAAAATTCAATAAAATATCCTCCGATGGTTCTTGATGTCCGTTTATTCTCAATGAAACTTCAGAAACACCGAGTTTGTCAAATATCATTGCGCTACGCGTTTGTTCATTTAATCGTGCAGTCTCTTGAAATGCAACGAATATATGTCGCGGTGCAGAAACACCTTGCTGTGACGCTATTTGCCACGTAAATAAGCCATTAATTGTGCTTTGAACAGCATCTGTGGTTGTTGTTAACCATGATAGCGTAAACTTACCGCCGCTGTCCATAAAAGAAATTAGCCGCTGTTCTTCAGATATTGCTGGAGTCATTGCTGGCATCCACAATGCAAGTTTTGTTAGAATTACTTTACCAACATCAGTAGCAGGTCGCCATATTGCATCATCGTCGGTTGCTTTTCGTACGAGTACAATTGTATGTTTGGCTCCGAAAATGATCTTTCGTACGTGTCTGCAGAATCCAAAGATGTGTGATAACGGAATTGCACATGAAAATTTTCTGCTTCTATCATGCAACATAGATCGACGTGCTGTGAATCCCAAGTTGAAATTTGTATTAGCATCATGAACCACCGGAGCAACGTCAGCGTCGGCGTTACCGGCATTGTTTCTTGGTCGTCTTATGTCATATGGTAGGACGATCAGAAGTTTCCTTGGTAAACATCATTGACGGACCAGCTGATCTTGAATAATCATCGCTGTATCTTGCTAGACCAACATCAACATCTTTTTGAATCGATTCAATATTTCTTCCGTCGATCATGTACGTGGCGCTGTCGAACAACGCCATGATACCATTATTAACAACCAACTCATGATAATCACCAAAATCTTTTACTTCTTCGATATTTCTAGAAACGAGATATATAGCAACAATGCAATCATCAAGTTCAAATTCTTCAAGGTACTCAGGTCTTAAATATTTATCTCGTTCTTCATATTTTGATGCAATAAGTATTGTCCGGGATGATTTTTGGATAGCGTTAATACTCTTGTGTTTAAAATATTCATTTACTGATCTTTCTGGTTCTTGTTGTTGTTGTCGTTGTTGTTGTATTTCCTGAAGAGCTGACGTCATTCTTTTTATCGCTGCACTATAAAGAACATATCTCGTGTCGTTAATTCGAGCTTGATCAACATTAAAACGTAAACGAAAAATCCATTTGTACCATTTCTCGCGATTTATAATATCATCAGCATACTCGGGTTTTAGAAATTTTTTTCGTTCATCATAAGTTAACAAAGCAGTTTCAGCTAATTTATCTACGTTAAACTTTACGATACTATCAACAAAAACCTCATTAAATTTATCAGATAATTTAACCCCGGCTTGGGCTTCTTCTGATTCTTGGACAGTTTCTTCGGGTATTAGAACTTGCTGAGCGGCAGTTATTTCAGCGGGAAGTTCTCGTAGAATTTTTTTTGTCTTTTTAGTTCGCTCCGCTATTTCTTTGTTGATTCAGCGGTCTTTTTCAACACGGAAAGAATACCTTTAGTGGTTTCAGTGATAGGTTTAAATAATTGTTCTGCGGATTCTGTAAATTCTTCTTGTGTTTGTTGACGCTCTTGTAATTTTTGTCTGACAGAATCACGGACAGGTAGATATTTCCTGATTGCTTCTAGTCGCTCTCGAGCTAGTCTAGCTGAGTGAGCTTCACCGATCATTACTGATATAACGCAATGGTTTAATTTCAGCAGCAGAGAGGGTGAGCTGACAAAAAAATGAGTGTGAGACGCAAACAAAAACACGCCTAAAATTTGAAAAAAAATAGGTCAACGAACGAGTAACAAAATCAAACTAACCCGTCGATTTTTGTTGTTGAAATATGTTCGGTTAGTGGATTCGGTTTAGCGTTATTGACCTTATTTTCGCCCTTTGTAGGAACCTTTATTTTTGCTAACGGACCCTCGGAAAAAGTTGTAGGGTCCACCCTCTCTGCTGCTGCCAATCATGTAGATAGACCATTAATACATAATTTGAATAAATGCAGTCATTGCTTTAATAGATAAAATAGATAATTACCCAAGCATTAAAACTATATTTGATTTCTCTCTAAATGCGAATGAAACAGTGGATAGGAGAGAGAGAGAGAGAGAGAGAGAGAGAGAGAGAGAGAGAGAGAGAGAGAGAGAGAGAGAGAGAGAGAGAGAGAGAGATTAATTGAAACTTCATTAAGCCAGTTAAATCAACTGATACATAGAAAATCAGACACGCTGACGTGTTGATAATATTCGTTCATATGGATCAGTGCGACACATCTCCGTAGGCGACTCCAGAGTTGAAAGATAGCATTATGTTTGGTATCATCACAAATAAATAAACACGACTGATAGACATATACCGCATATACTCGCTTATGTGTCGAGTCCAACTGCAAACTGCATGATGCGCCGGCAGATCTGGCTCTGTGCAGTTCGCTAGGAGTAACAGTAGAACAAGCAACATATACCATGCACATTATGCTATGGCAGATCAGGATCTTTGTTGTTTACAGTTTGACTCGTCTTATAAGAATGTATACGGTATCTGTAATATATCATTGGATTTATTTTTATTTCGCAATAGGTCTCAGATGTCACCAGGAATAAAAGACTGTTACAGTGAAGACAAACTCGATAGATAGAATACCTAAAGAGGGATGAATTATCAAATTTGGAAATATAATTAACGATGGAAAGTGCCAAATGTTGGTTGTGGTTTGAAAGTATTATTGTATCAAACACTGTATTTAAAGCAACAACCAGATATTCTAAAAACTGCAAACATCTAAACACATTCTGTCAGAATTTTGTTTTTACTTCAAGTCCATTGAGTACATTTGTTTACAGATAACGACTTAAAGTGGAAAAAATGCAAAACCGAAGGTGTTCACATAGCACTAGAAAAACATTTTAATTCAACAAATAGGTGTCATGTCTGTGAGAAGAAGTATTTGAAGATTAAAGTTGTTCACCAACAGGCAAATGCAGAGGTCCTAAATATAGCAAAACTAGTTTTAATTTTGGATTCCCCAATTATACCCCACTATTCCTTCGTAACCTGTCTGTTTATGACAGTTATCTGGGCATCAAGACGCTTTAAAGGAATGATTCAGAAGAAACTGTAAATACTGAATGTTGAGGGGAAAAAATCATTCAGCAAGAATTGCATACTTGATAGATTCAGGAAGGATGGTAAGGAACTAACTGTAAAAACAACAGTTCGGTTTCTTGATGGCTTTCAGTTTATGGCTAGGGAATTAAGCGATGAGAAGTTCGTTGAGACAACGAAATTATTTCAAAGTATGGAAGTTAAATTTATGAGAAAGGATATTTATCGATGGGAACACAAAATAGTTTTGAAAGGTTTAATGAAACAGCCACTGAACCAAAATAGACGTTTTAATTCATCACTTAATGATTCAAACTTCTCAAATGAAAATTTCTAATATATACATGGTTTGATATTACTCTTCCACCTTCAAACATTATGTGATCATAACGACCTTTATGTGAAAAGATATTCATTAATGTTGTATGACATTTTTGAAGAAGTTAGGAATATATATCTAAGTTAGACTATGCACACTATATAAGAGCACCAGACTAGTTAATGATTCATTGTTAACAAAACTATGCGTTCGATTAGAAATTTGGCAGACTATGACATATTTCTGATGTAGTGAATGAATTCGTGGAGGAAACAGTATGATACCGCACAGACAAAGCGAATCATGAAATAAACGTGGATGATGAAGTAAAATTAAAAATTTCGATGAGAGAAAACCACGGTCATATATCATTCACCTATAAGCCATGAATCTCTGTTTGACTTACGTGATGACGTTGTTGCGAATCAACAAGGTTCGTCACGTCTAGACGATAATACCGATAATGGTTGCATAGTAGAATTATATATAGATTTAACAAAACATCACATCTAGAACGGAAAACAATGGTACAAAACTAAACTATTTATCTCCCTTGCAAAAGAAATTGATTTATGATCATAAGAATACAAAAGTAACTGTATCGAAGATATGGTGTGAATTGATAAACAAAAGTAAATATGTGATACATAAACCAACAAATGATTTCGAGAAAGATTTTATTTCTTTAAAACAGTGCCGTATCTGGTAAAGAGGTAGAGAATTTGAGAAAATGAAATACGGTTAAAATATGTACAGATGAAACTATTTTTTAAAAGTATCAGAAAGATATATCATTTACCAGAAGTACTGACGATAACGTGGTCCAAACTATTCTGCATGACAACAAGATCAAAATAACAAAACCAATCTATTATAGATTTTCTGTACTTTATCTGTTCAAGTGGTTGATGTACGAAATTTATTACAATAGAAACAAATCAGGTGATAGAATGAAGATACTCGTGATTGATGCAGATTGATTATACGTTCATGTTGAGACAGAAAACGCGTACAACGATATGAAAGAGAATATCAAACGTTTCGACACTAGATACTATCCGAAGTATATCAGGTTTTGTTTACCACACAAGAATAGAAAGATATCTGACGTTTTTTTTACGGATAAACTAACCAGAAAACAAGTTGTAACCATTTGTGGATTAAAAGCAAAACTATTCATTCACGAACTATAATCAGTGAAAGACAGTTTGCAAAGGAATGAATAGGAATTAGAACTAGAACTTTTGCTTATCCAATCGTAACGAGAATTACCAGAAAATGAACTTAAAAAGAACATACAATTATGGAAACAATGGTGTTACCATGTGAATCACGCACGAAACACAAATATTTTTGGGGGCATGTACATTTTCTTTCTTATTGATTTGAAAGTGGACACCTTGATGTACGTTGTCTACTACCATACAATGTGTTATCGTGTGTACTTCTTAATGAAATCAGATGCAATAATTGCTACTAATTTATATGTGGTGTTTTTGCTCATCAAAGCAGGAAGTACTGGTTTCTGTAAACGGTTGCCTTATTCAGAAAGGATGTGAATAAACCATAACTATTTCAATTCCTGAGTTGAGAAAATGTTTCTGAATCACATTTTCCACACCATCAAAACACCATTGAAACCTGTTCTGAAGAATTAAGTATGGTTTCTAAAGCTGTAGTATTCGCTACGTCTATAATTCTCTCCATAATGATGTAGTCCTAGAAAAGGATATTCCGATTCTGTACTCATAATTACCAACTGTACAACAGATTCGAAGGCAAATTTGTTCCATTCTTGGAGGCCATAGTTTCCGCCTTTTATCACTTCAGTTGATTTGCAGCTGTTATGTCAATGTGAAACCACGAGAAAGCGCATTAAAATACAGTGGACAATGATCTATCAACATCTGAAAGTTAAGTAGTATTCTAAACTTCTTCTCAGACACTACAAACTGTAAAGCTTCATTATGGTGTGCATTTCCTGCCAATGATCTATACTCTCTCAGTTTATCATTTATTATACCTTGTTCAATCCTCTTTGTTCTAACAGAAACACATGATTACTTATTGTATGCCATGAAAATGTTGTAGTCATTCAACCTGGAAAGACCACTGCTTCCGTATCATAACAATATATATTTTATAAAGTATTCTCACATCTTTTACCATTGAATTGTTGCATTTCTACCTTCATATAACACAACTCGATGAAACTACCTGATAGAATTAACATATTTTGCGTTAGCGTGGTATTGCTAGTTCTAAAGTATGTTTGGGTTTAGTCTCATAAAGGTTGTATGCGATACAATATTGTTTTTGACTGAAGTCCTTGACTACTTAGACCTTTAACTACATGTGCTTGATTATGAGCTTTAACAGTTGTCATATCTAATTCTTTCTTCACCTGATTCATTCGGATCAAATGACTCGAACAGATGGTTGCTTCATCTAAATGCCAGACCATTCAAACAGACGGTTGCTTCATCTAAATGCCAGACCATTAACTATTGCTCTTTGAGTAATAACTGCTGCAATCTCCATGTACTGTATTGTATATATTAGTAAAACAGTTTGATATTTCTTCCAATTTCTCTTTTATATGCTCTCTGTTCAGGTGATTTGCTTTTATGTCAGGTTATTATAAAATTGTTCTCTCCCAGATAGCATAAACCTAATATTTTTTACACTGTTTTATCTTCAGATTTGTTTGTTTAAAAATGTGTAGTAAGTCAATAACACGTTGGTTGTTTAACCATCATCCAGTGAAACACAAAAAAGTGCCTTCTTCAGGAGAAGATTCCGGATAAAATATATTAAAACGCATAAAAATTGTGCATAATCCTAATTTTTTATTTGATGGATATATTGATGGAAAGCATATATTTTGTGTAGCTTGAACTGAACAAACTATGATAGAGTGTAGTTAATCAATAAATGAGATACAGTTGTCTGTGGTGAAGCTTCAGAATCTAACAACCCTTTTGTTTCTTGAATCTAAACACGTGCATTAAGTCCTTATTATATTGTTTATTAAGTATATCTCCTCCTTTTGAATATACAATTAATGGACTTCCATGTGGATTCTTCTGACTTGGTGTAATGCGGAAATTGCAAAGCAATATACATACGTACATTAGTTTTCTATTCTCTTCAAATTATTGCTTTTTTTTATCGATTTTCTTTATTATTTCATTATTTTCGCTCGCATGGCAATACTTTTATGTGCATGTCCATATTAAGTTTTCTTTTTTAAAGTCTCGGTTTCTATTTATTTCAGTGTTAACTATTTAAGTGCTACTATTTAAAGCGTGTCCTTTATATACTACACTTTTAACTGCGTTAGTGCTACTACGTACTGCGAGTCATTACTCTATTTCAGTTTCAACTGTATAAGTGCTATTTCTTACTGAGAGTCCTTTATCTGCTTCAGTTTTAACTGCACATGTGCTGCTACATCTGTATGTAGGTCCTGTCTCTACTTCAGTTTTAAATCCATATGTACCTTTTGTAGACTTTTTCTCAAAATACTTCATTGTTTTGCTTATTTTGTCATACAACTTTGCATCACATTTATGTTATCTCTATTAACACGTTTGCTTTACATTGTTAAATCTCAGTGTGTAATTTGTTTGTAACATCCAGTGGATAAAATGTCACTCAAATTTGTGACAGATAAGTTTCAATTTGTATTCATATATCTAATAGTGTTTTCATTCACATTTATTCATTAGAATATTTTTACGCCCTCTGCTTGTTTGGATGGCTTTAAGATCATTTGTGTCAGGCAACTCTTCATTAGTATTAGCACTCATCTTGATGTTGAAGTCGTTTTGGTGTTAGAAAAGTGCATTACCATCTTAATCTCTTGATTATTTAAACATTGATGTGATTGATCAAGCTACGATTGAAAAGCATTGCATTCGTAAAGAGATTTCTTTTTGTCCCCTAAGGATATGTCTCTCTGTTTATCTTCTGTTCGATCGGTTGTATATCTTGGCGGATGTAGTTATTGGTCCTTCATTAGCCCTTTATATTATTGTTTTCAGGGGAGTTTTAGGGGTAGATAAGATATTGAACGTATGTTTGAAAATTCATGTGCATCTTAAATGTAACTTGATTTGTTTATGAAACTCTCAGATTCTGTTAACTCTTTTATTACCAATCTGTTTAATTGTGATGTGATGTATTGGTTGAGGCTTAAATCACTGATGACTGTTTCACCTAGTATGGCATTTTTAAAAAACAATGTTCGAACGTTGAAAGAAATACAAAATTCAAATTATTCAAAAACATGATCTACACTATTTACTTTATTTGGAAAATATTTGTTTCAGGCATACGTTAAAAATACATCACATTTTATGTCCATCTCTGGGGTCCCCCTAGTGGCCGAGTGGTCTAAAGCGCTCACCGTTCCGGATCATTGCCGTCTCACCTCTGTCTGCGTCGGTTCGAGTCTCAACTTCGGCTAACGTGGGTACGTGAGAAAGCTTCCCAGTAGCTTCTAAGGGTCGGTGGTTCTTCCTAGGGTTATCCAGGGTTCTTACTCCACCAGTTATACTGGCCGCAATGTATAGCCTATCTTGTGCTGAAAATGGCGTTAAACCCTGCAACAACAACAACAACAATATCCATCTCTGATGCGAATACTCTGTTAATTGTATCTGTAATTGTTTGTAAACGCCATTAGCAGTGTATGAAACATAGTTCCGCAAAGAGTAGCTTTAACTGAAAAGCCTATTCTAAACACGAATAATAGCCATAAGTATATTCCACTGAGTTATTGAGTTAGTACAGGAAAATATAGAAATATTTTTTTTTCAAACCCATAATATGTAACCGATTCGGTGGATAGCTGTAACTGGTCATTCTATCTTAGCTCTTTGTTTCCATTTTTCTATCCCTTTTGTTTGTTAATGTTTCCTGACTGCATTTTCATTTTGTTTTGTATGTTGTACTCGTTGAGGTCAAAACAAACCGCTCATTTGTTGATTTTGAATTTTCTAATTGCATTGCTTGTCATGTTGTCAATACTATTTAACTCGCTAATTAAATATGATATCACATTTAAAAACCGTTTCACGAATTATCATATAATTTAAAGCTTTTGACACGATTCCTATAACTGATGTGCTAAATTCGACGAAAACTGTTGGAACAACTATTATAGTTATTACTTCATATTAAAATTAAAGCTCAGAAAATCCAGGTGCAGGAACATTTATACGAACCGAAAATGTTTCCCTACCTGGTGCTAACCAATGTAAAGATTAGTATGTCACTCTGCTTTTATCACACCGTTATAGTGTTCAATCTCCTTAATCAAATAAGTTTTAAACTCTTTAACTTTTCCACTCGTTGTTGCTTTGTAGGATTTAGCAGTGTTCTTCTCAAAGATAAATACCCACCCACCCCAAAAATTGCAAGGTTGTGCTTTTTACTCCTTTATCTAACAATAAATATAGTCATGTGGTAATATTCCAATTTCTTCAATTAGTGGTTTGTGAATTGGGTAAACTGAAATGATTAGCTTTATAAATTTACTCAATATCCATTGTTGGTGACGGACCAATTGTAAACCTCACAAGCAGTTTTCAACAGCCTGATGTGGGCAGCAGCAATAGTTTAGCTTAATGATGCATACTGATGCATATTTGGTTTTAGTGATGATGTTTTATGTCAGGTAAATAAAAAATGGATTCCATGACATGTTCGAAATGTGGAGAAAAGACAGTACATATCTGCCAGCAATTACAATCCTAGCAAACTCTATAGAAATAAATTAGACAGACGAAAACAGAAAACACATTTTAAATAATTACGACAAAATGGAGAGTACAAAAAAGAGAGTATGTAAAAAGATCGAACAAAGAATATTGAGGCAAAGATAATACAAGTGATGACAACAGCATAATCACTGGCATGACAAGAAGTAGACGTTTATAAGAAAGAAAAAGAAGCATCAAATTAGACACGATACTGAAGATAGTTGGTATTGTATAAATTAATGTTTTGTAGATGACAGAAAATGATTAAGCTTGAAGGTATCATTGATAATTATTCAAACATAAGTCGCATTATTTTATTCTCCTCTTTTCATTTGTCTGATCCAGATGAACAAAGAAAATACTTCCACTGACAACACAGTGCGAAACACCTTCAGAGAAAAGGATATAGGTCGACAGTAAAAAAGTTGAATCATTTAAGACGGCTAACTTCATCATTGACGAAATCTTGCTCAGTATTGTCATATAT
>JAECUM010034862.1:0-15759 GCA_016617855.1 Megalonaias nervosa
AAAACACACCATACCTACTATCCACACAAACGGACGCGAATGCATAAAACACACCACTTATACTATCCACACAAACGGACGAGAACGCATAAAACACACACATATATACTATCCACACAAACGGATGAGAATGCATAAAACACACCACTTATACTATCCACACATATGAACGTGAACGCATAAAACACACACACACACAAACACACCATATACTATCCACACAAACGTATGCGAACGCATAAAACACCACATTATCTACTATCCACACAAACGGACGCGAATGCATAAAACACACTATACTATCCACACAGACGGGAAGAGAAGAAAAAACACACCATACCTACTATCAACACAAAGGGACGCGAATGCATAAAACACACCACTTACACTATCCACACAAATGAACGTCAACGCATAAAACACACACACACAAACACACCATATACTATCCACACAAACGTACGCGAACGCACAAAACACCACATTATCTACTATCCACACAAACGGACGCGAATACACAAAACACACCACATATACTATCCACACAAACGAATGAGAAAGTATAAAACACACACATATATACTATCCACACAAACGGGAAGAGAGGAAAAACACATAAATATTATCAACACAAACGAACGAGAATGCATAAAACATTCACATATATATTATCCTCACAAACGAACACGAATGCATAAAGCATACACATATATACTATCCACACAAACGAATGAGAATGCATAAAACACACACATATATACTATCCACACAAACAAATGAGAATGCATAAAACACACCGCATATACTATCCACACAAGCGAATGGGAATGTATAAAACACACACACATATATACTATCCACACAAACGAACGAGAATGCATAAAACACACACATATATACTATCCACAGAAACAAATGAGAATGCATAAAACACACACATAAATACTATCCACACAAACAAATGAGAATGCATAAAACATACACCTATGTACTATCCACGCAAACGAACGATATTGCATAAAACACATACATATATACTATCAACACAAACGAATGAGAATGCATAAAACACACACATATATGCTATCCACACAAACAAATGAGAATGCATTAAAACACACCACATATACTATCCACACAAACGAATGGGAATGCCTAAAACACACACATATATACTATCCACACAAACGAATGAGAATGCATAAAACACACACATATATACTATCCACACAAACAGGAAGAGAAGAAAAACACACCATACCTACTATCCACACAAATGAACGACACTGCATAAAACACATACATATGCTATCCACACAAACGAATGAGAATGCATAAAACACACACATATATACTATCCACAGAAACGGGAAGAGAGGAAAAACACACAATATCAACTATCCACACAAACATACGCGAATGCATAAAACATACACATATATACTATCCACACAAACGAGCAAGAATGCATAAAACATACACATATATACTATACACACAAACGGACAAGAATGCATAAAACACACCATACCTACGATCCACACAAACGGACAAGAATGCATAAAACACACCTAACCTACTATTCACACAAACGAACGAGAAAGCATAAAACACACCATATATACTATCTACACAAACGTACGCGAACGCATAAAAACACACCACATATACTATCCACACAGACGGGAAGAGAAGAAAAAAACACCACATATACTATCCACACAAATGTACGAGAACGCACACAAAAACACCATGCTTGCTATCCACACAGATGGGAAGAGAAGAAAAACACACACCATATCTACTATCCACACAAACGTACGCGAACGCATAAAACACACCATATCTACTATCCACACAGATAGGAAGAGAAGAAAAACACTATACTATCCACACAAATGTACGCGAACGCATAAAAACACACCACATATACTATACACACAAACGCTACGCGAACGCATAAAACACATCACATATACTATCCACATAGATGGGAAAAGAGGAAAAAAACACACCACATATACTATCCACACAGACGGGAAGAGAAGAAAAAAAAACACCACATATACTATCCACACAAATGTACGAGAACGCACACAAACACACCATATCTACTATCCACACAGACGGGAAGAGAAGAAAAACACACCATATCTACTATCCACACAAACGTACGAGAACGCACACAAACACACCATATCTACTATCCACACAGACGGGAAGAGAAGAAAAACACTATACTATCTACACAAATGTACGCGAACGCATAAAAACACACCACATATCCTATCCACACAAACGCTACGCGAACGCATAAAACACACCACATATACTATCCACACAAATGTACGCGAACGCATAAAAACACACCACATATGCTATCCACACAACGCTATGCGAACGCATAAAACACACCACATATACGATCCACACAGACGGGAAGAGAGGGGAAAAACACACCACATATACTATCCTCACAGTCGGGAAGAGAAGTAAAAACACACCACATATACTATCCACACAAACGTACGCGAACGCATAAAATACACACTCTACTATCCACACAAACGAAGGAAGAGAAGAAAAACACAGACCATATCTACTATCCACACAAACGTACGCGAACGCATACAAAACACACACCATATCTAATTATCCACACAAACGTACGCGAACGCATAAAACACACACTCTACTATCCACAAACACGAAGGAAGAGAAGATAAAAACACCATATCTACCATCCATACAAACGTACGTGAATGCATTCAAACACACACACACACACACACAAACACACACACACACACACACACACACACACACACACACACACACACACACATCAGTAAAGGAGTGGTTAATATTCATTTTTCCTCAACTAATGAAAACTCAAAATTCATTTTCTTAACCCATGATGTACGTGTGTGAGTGCGTGAGTGTAGGCCCTTTATCTTTCTAAAATATCAAAACTAGGAAACACTTACGTTTATTTTCTGTCTGGTCAATTCTGGTGCAGATGTTACAATCCAATGTCACAACAGAACACAACTTTAAAAAGTTCAAAGATATCTCTGTGTCTTTTTTGTTCATTCTCTCTGTTTTCTGAATTTCTTCACTGTCACAGTTTTTTCTCCCCCTCATATTCCTCACTTTCTTCCCACCTTCTTTTCTTCTCTTTCTTCTCTCTCTGGACATGCCGGTGTTCTTCTTTTGCCGAGAGCACCTCTTCTTCTACCTCCTGCTCCTGTTGTTTCTTAGGGCAGTCTGAAGACCAATGTCATTTCTCTTGACAATGATAACAGGTATCCTGACTTTTGTCTCTTTTGACGCTGGTCTTGCTTTTTTGACGGTCTGGACACTCAAAGGGCCTACACTCACGCACTCACACACGTACATCATAGGTTAAGAAAATGAATTTTGAGTTTTCATTAGTTGAGGCGAAATGAATACTAACCACTCACTCCTTTACTGATTTGTGTGTGTGTGTGTGTGTGTGTGTGTGTGTGTGTGTGTGTGTGTGTGTGTGTGTGTGTGTGTGTGTGTGTGTGTGTGTGTGTGTGTTTGAATGCATTCACGTATGTTTGTGTGGATAGTAGATTTGGTGGATTTTTTTCTTCTCTTCCTTCGTGTTTGTGGATAGTAGAGTGTGTATTTTATGCGTTCGCGTACGTTTGTGTGGATAATAGATATGGTGTGTGTTTTGTATGCCTTCGCGTACGTTTGTGTGGATAATAGATATGGTCTGTGTTTTTCTTCTCTTCCTTCGTTTGTGTGGATAGTAGAGTGTGTATTTTATGCGTTCGCGTACGTTTGTGTGGATAGTATATGTGGTGTATTTTTACATCTCTTCCCGACTGTGTGGATCGTATATGTGGTGTGTTTTTCTCCTCTCTTCCCGTCTGTGTGGATAGTATATGTGGTGTGTTTTTATGCATTCGCGTACATTTGTGTGGATAGTATAGTGTGTTTTCTTCTCTTCCCGTCTGTGTGGATAGTAGATATGGTGTGTTTTATGCGTTCGCGTAGCGTTTGTGTGGATAGTAGATATGGTGTGTGTTTTTCTTCACTTCCCATCTGTGTGGATAGTAGATATGGTGTGTTTGTGTGCGTTCGCGTACATTTGTGTGGATAGTATATGTGGTGTGTTTTTTTTTTCTTTTCTTCCCGTCTATGTGGATAGTATATGTGGTGTTTTTTCTTCTCTTCCTATCTGTGTGGATAGTATATGTGGTGTGTTTTATGCGTTCGCGTAGCGTTTGTGTGGATAGTATATGTGGTGAGTTTTATGCTTTCTCGTCCCTTTGTGTGGATAGTAGGTATGGTGTGTTTTATGCATTCTTGTCCGTTTGTGTGAATCGCAGGTATGGTGTGTTTTATGCATTCGCCTTCGTTTGTGTTAATAGTACATATATATATATATATATATATATATATATATATATATATATATATATATATATATATATATGTGTGTGTGTGTGTGTGTGTGTGTGTGTGTGTGTGTGTGTGTGTGTGTGTGTGTGTGTGTGTGTGTTTTATGCATTCGCGTAAGTTTGTGTGGATAGTATATATGTGTATATTTTATGAATTCGCGTACGTTTGTGTGGATAGTATATATGGTGTGTTTTTCCTGTCTTCCCGTTTGTTTGGATAGTATATATGTGTGTGTTTTATGCATTCTCATTCGTTTGTGTGGATAGTATATATGCGTATGTTTTATGCATTAGCGTTCGTTTGTGTGGATAGTATATATGTGTATGTTCTATGCATTCTCGTTCCTTTGTGTGGATAGTTTATATGTGTGTGTTTTTCCTCTCTTCCCGTTTGTGTGGATAGTATATATGTGTGTGTTTTATACTTTCTCATTCGTTTGTGTGGATAGTATATGTGGTGTGTTTTATGCATTCGCGTCCGTTTGTGTGGATAGTATATAATGTGGTGTTTTATGCGTTCGCGTACGTTTGTGTGGATAGTATATGGTGTGTTTGTGTGTGTGTGTGTGTGTGTTTATCTGTTTATGGGTTGACGTTCATTTGTTTGGATAGTATAAGTGGTGTGTTTTATGCATTCTCATTCGTTTGTATGCATAGTATATATGTGTGTGTTTTATGCGTTCTCGTCCGTTTGTGTGGAAAGTAGGTATGGTGTGTTTTTTCTTCTCTTCCCGTCTGTGTGGATAGTATAGTGTGTGTTTTATGCATTCGCGTTGGTTTGTGTGGATAGTAGATAATGTGGTGCTTTATACGTTCGCATACGTTTGTGTGGATAGTATATGGTGTGTTTGTATGTGTGTTTTATGCGTTCACGTTCATATGTGTGGATTGTATAAGTGGTGTGGTTTATGCATTCTCATCCGTTTGTGTGGATAGTATATATGTATGTGTTTTATGCGTTCTCGTCCGTTTGTGTGGATAGTATAAGTGGTGTGTTTTATGCATTCGCGTCCGTTTGTGTGGATAGTAGGTATGGTGTGTTTTTTCTTCTCTTTCTGTCTGTGTGGATAGTATAGTGTGTGTTTTATGCATTCGCGTTGGTTTGTGTGGATAGTTGATACTGTTTTTTTTTCTTTCTCCCTTTCTTTTGTGTCTGTATTGTCTTTGTCCCTATAAAACTCCCTTTATCTCTATGAAATTCATTTCACCTACCTACCTACCTACAGTATCGCGTATTCAGGTCAGCCAGTTCAGTGACGTCACTGAAACTAAAAATTTTGAGGCTATGAATATAGACTTGGGTTTCTCTGATTGGAATTTACACAGGTTGTAGCTATAAACAGATACTAGGGTTTTTAAACAGGAACGTCACACAAGTTGATGCTATAAATATATAGTTGGCTTTTCCAAAGGAATTTACCACAAGTTATAGCTAAAAATAGTTGGAAGGATGAGAAAAAGAAGAAGAAGAAAAGATGCTCTTTGCAAGACAGTCAATTTCATCGAGTGGTCCTTTGTCCAGTCGGGGTTAGACCAGTTAATAAAAGCCGAAGATATGATGAGAAAGGTAATGGAAGAAGAAGTGAAGAAGATTAAAGAGACCTGGACAAAAGAAAGAAAGGACAAAGAAAACATAAAGAGAAAAGAAGAGTTTGAGAGACTAACAATAACTGGATAAAGGTACAGGAAACGTTTAGAGCTATGGGACATCCTGACTGGATGCCAGAAAAGGAAAAGAAGAAGAAGAAAGGAATTATAGAGAAAGTGAGAACGTGGTGGAAGAAATGGAGACAATAGAAGAAGAACTCTATGGCCCTTTTAAGGGCCACTGCATATGCCTCGAAAAGATTTATTCTTTCTTGCCTAAAATTTTTTTTATTCGATTGAATAATTTATGTTTAACTCCCCAAAACATTATTCTCTTACCTAAAATTTTTTTTTAGTCGGTTGTATAATTTGGATAGGATAGATTGATGTTCATCAATCGATGGAAACGGACACGAATGCATAAAACATACTATAATATCCACTGACACCAACGCGAATGCATAAAACTTTGTATAGAAATGAAACAGGTGGCATGACGTCACAGTAGTTGCTACATCGTTGCAAGTGTCCAGTACCGTGACGTCATCCTACCTGTTCAAATTCCCATTGTCCGTATAGTGTCCCAGGATGATATTTTGTCCTTATAAATCTTGTCCTTATAATACAAAGTAGGGTCACGTAATGCTAATTCCCATTGTCCGTATAGTATCCCACTACACTACTGTTATTCAACGTTAATTGTGTACATTATTTTTACAGACGATACTTTTATTTATCCTGATGACTTACACAGCTTACTCCATAATCATCTGCATTGTGAGAAATTCTGTTACTCTTTCGTCATTTGCACAGAAGCTGAAAAGATTGTCTGATCTATTAGAAAGTGTTTACATGAGTTACTTGATATCATTCTTGGGACCATTTGAAATTGTCGCAATATGAAAAGTCCGATAAGCAATATTTTCATTTTTGCTAAATGTTTAAAAATACAAGAATAGCTCGATTCCTTAGAGTCTGTAAGCGTTAGACATTTCATTTTGGTCATTGTTAACTTTAAGCACACAGTGCATCATCATTCAGAGCTACCTCGGTTATTTCTGACAGAAAAATTACGACTCGGATGAAAGCTGACACAATGATTAACAGATGGAAAAAAATCGTGCATTTTGTTTGCCAGAGATTTTTCCGCAGAAAAAATCTAATTTGACCCCCCCCCCCCCCTCGGCTATTTCAAATATTTCTACGATTAGATTGAATCTGAGGTTGACCAAGATTGTATAACGGTACGAAGTGCACAAGCCGGGGCCGGGGGTGGGGGGAGGGGGGGGCTTAATGTGCAGGAACATTGGATTCAGAAATAAACAGCAAAAAACTCCAAAATACCCCCCAACAAAAATCTACTAGCTGTAATTGATATACTATGTAAGAGTTACAGTTTCTGTCAGTCTTTAAACTTAGTTGAGTCTGTTGGCAACGTCAGGTTATGTTAATTAATATCTAGATTATATTTGTATCTTTTAAGATGTTTTTAAAATGTGATTTACATCATTGAAAATGTATTTGTTATGACTGGATAACTCTTACCCTTGCTTTATCACTATTTCTTAAGTATGTTGTCTTCTGAAATCTCTCCCTTTAAGAGTTTCGAATCCGGTCGGTACGATCGAGCACCACATTACAAAATTTGGTTGCCCAGAGAAAATCATCATAATGGTTCGGTAATTCCAGGATAGCATGGCTAGCTCGTGTCGTGGCGATGGTGAGTCATCTGAACCCTTCACAGTCACCAATGGAGCCAACTAAGGCTGTGTGTTGACCCCAAACCACTCCAATATGACGTTCTCTACCGTACTTACTGATGCCCTCCGTGACCATGGTACTGGGATCGACATCAGATACCGGACCGATGCCAAGCTCTTCAGTCTGGAGACTACATGCAAAAATAAGTTACCGGAAGTCGTTCGAGATCTCTTGTTTCGTGACGATTATTCTCTGAGTGCCAAATCTGAGTCTGACATGCAGCGGAGAATGGATAATTTTTCTTCATCTTGCGGCGATTTCGGTCTCACAATCAGTGTCTAGAAGACAGAGATGATGCACAAGGAAAGCCTTACGTACAGCCTACCATCACAGTAAATGGCCAAACCCCCCTTGCTGTGGACACGTTCACCTATCTCGGCAGTACACTATCACATGAAACCAACGCCAGAGCTGCTAAAAGAATAATTGGCACTGACAGACTACACGCAAATGCGTAGGAGCGCAGAGGCATCAGTCTGCAACAGTGGCGTAGCTTGGGTAGGGCGGGGGGACAGTTGTCCCCGGGCGCCATGTGCCAGGGGCGCCAAAATGAGGAAAATACAACTATTCCTTATCTCAGATGCACTCGAAGGGGGCGCCAAGTTTATGTTTTGTCCCGGACGCCAAGTACCGGGGGCGCCAAGTTTATGTTTTGTCCCGGGCGCTAAGTACCCTCGCTACGCCATTGGTCTGCAAACAAAACTGAAGGTCTACAAAACCAGTGTTCATTGGTGCTCCCAAAATTATTTCCAGGGGTGGGGGTGGTGGCAAACAATTTGTGATGGGCTATTAATTTTACGGATGTAGGTCAAAACATGTTTAGAGGTAAAATCGGGGGAAGGAGGGCAAGTGCCTCCCTTGTCCCTGTGTGCGGACGCCCATGATTGTGTTGTCGACCCTCCTGTATACACGCGAAACCTGGACGATGTACAGACGTCATGCCAAGAAGCTAAATTATTTTTACATGGGCTGCCTGGGGAAACTGATGAGGTTAAGATGGTAGGACAGGTTCCCAGACACTGAGGTTCTCACGAGGGCAGGCGACTACCAAAGAAGATCTGATGTGAGCTGAACAGGGAAATCGATCGCAGGGCGTACAGAAGAAACGCTTCAAAGACTCCCTCGAGTCATCTTTGAAACATTTAAACATTGACCCTGATTCTTGGGAAGATCTCGCACAGTATTGCCCTACCTGGCGCAGTCTCATCCATACTGGAGCTAAAGACTTTGTCTATGGAGAATATCAGAAGCAGTGTAGAAGCGCGAGCAGTGTAAATATCGTAACTGCTGCACGTCCTTTATGTACCAAGCAAATCCAAGCGGCATCCCCTGTGCAGTGTGCCACAGACAGTTTTAAGAACAAATTAGCCTTATCAGTTACTCGCGTACTCAGAGAAAGTAAACCAGGTAGTGATGTCATGGTTATCTTCGAACTCGAAGGATGAATAACAACCCTATAGTTCCAGCCGACTTATCTCTTTAAAATGCAGTGGGATACCTGGTTGTGTTCATGTCAAATTGACAATCGAACATTGCTCTCTATGACAGCGGGATGCTGAATTAGGATATAAAGTATATTTATTTCACCAAGGTTAGTACTGAGATCTATGGAAAACAATTGGTACTGTAATACTAGATGTTACTAATGAAACAGTTTGATCAATCGAAAAATCTCAGTCAATTCTTGTTTTATAAATAGCCGAGGTGGTCCGAATAGCATTTATCGACATACATTCGAGGTATGATCCGTAGGATTGATATCAAAGTTGCGAATGAGTGGAACATATCCCTTAATTGTGTAACATATTGAAGAACTGAGTAGACCCCTGTAGTATCCGGCTATCGCATTACTTGAGCAATCCTTTCTCATAATGTTAGTAACTGAAAATTTGCATTACTTATTATTTGCACAATTCATTACTACACACACAGTAGTTCTGATGATATAGGTGGTAATATATGTAAGCGTATATTAATAATTTCCAAACCTGAGACATCACAGATGATACCATTTTCAGCCACAAAGAGAATTATTTGTGATAAAATTGAGACTGAAGAAATAAATTGACTCAAACAAGCTATTGGGTGAATGGGACATTATTTACGGTAATGAATATAGCGTTAAAAGGTTACCTGAGATAACGGAATACACAAACATATTTCTCACACACTTCCCACACCGCCATCATTCCTCCTCCTTCATCTCATCCTCCTATTTTTTTTTTTCTTCCTCTCTCGTTCCATTTCACCTTTTACTTTTCATTTAAATTTAGATTGCAAATATAATTGTTTGTATTTATTGATTCTTGATTCATTTTTTAAGTTAAGGCATCATCTCTCATTCAGGAGATTCTCATGTATATTTTGACAGATGCTTGCCTGTTTGTCGGGGGAGGGTGGGGGACGATATAGCTATCCATGGACCTCTGAGGCCAATAAATCAGCCCCACACATATGATTATATTGACTGGCGGTTTAGGGGATGGTATTACCAATTCATTAAAACCTGCAAGAATCTGCCGCTAATTTTGTCTGCACACATCGGTGTATATTTTATACACTTGATGGCATTTCTCGCGGCTGTGGAACTATTGTCGGCTGAAGGGTTCTTTTGGCGACATGTACATTATATTTCCGGTGCAAATCCTATGTTTGTTGACTTGTAAATCTACTTGGAATAGCACATCCCTCTGTTCTATGGCCATTTTGAATATCGCGCTAGATATGGCTGTTACAAAATACCGGTAAGTGTTTAAAATGTACGCTGGTGTGTTCCAGAAAGATTTGCATGCAGCAGATTGCACATTTTAATAAACAGGTAGCACCTGACCTAGATATCGTCCGTCAGTATCATCACAGATTGGAGGGGTTGATTTATCGGACTATAGACCTCTATGTCGACGATGGGAATTAGCATTACTCGGCCATTTTTTAATGGGCCTGTATAGCAACAATGAGAATTGAGCATCAGTCCACAGGTTTAAAATAGTGGGCCTGTATGGCGACAAGGGAAAACGGAATAAATGAATGAAAATGACATTTTTCCTTGTCGCTTTAAATGCGAGTGTGTGTGTGTGTGTGTGTGTGTGTGTGTGTGTGTGTGTTGGATTTTTAACGTAGCTTTAACAATTTTTCAGTCATATCGCTACGATGTCTTCAGTGTGGCAGTTTATAGCGATGTCTAGCACTGGGGCGTCATGCCGCAGACATGTAGCATGATGTCCCACCCAGTCACATTATCCTGACACCAGGTCAACCAGCCTTAACACTAACCTCTTAATGCTGAGAGCCTAGCGAGGCAGCTGTTAGTACCATTTTTAATAAGTCTTTGGTATGGCTCGGCCGGGGTTCGAACCCACGACCTCCCGCATCCGAAGCGGACGCCCTAACCATTAAGCCACTGGAATGGTATGTTATTGTGTAAGGCACATAAATGGGTCTTATGGCGAAAAGGAGTAAGTCAATGTTATAAACACTTACTATCCAACAACTGTTGGAGTGACCAAACACCCAGTCATCTACTAACACTCCGCACTCACTATCGAACAGACCTTTGGAGTTACCAACACCCAGTTATGTACTATCCAACACCCTACACTTGCTATCCATTACACCGTTTTGAGTGACCAACACCTAGTGATCTGTTATCCAGCATCCCATACTTCATCCAACAAGCCGTTGGAGTAACCAATGCTCACTCAACAACTAACCAACACCCTACACTAACTATCCAACACCACACACTTACTTACTATTAAATACATATACCTCACATACACTATTCAACACCCAGTTATAGTGACTAATACATAGTTATCTACTATCCAACATGTTGCATTTACTATCCAACATGGCGTTGGAGTGATCAATACTACACACTTACTAACCAATGTAAAGGGTAGGAATAGAGACACTTTTCGCGCAAAATACTTATATACTTTCGTAAACATACATAAACATAATATCACACTGGGATAGGAGTTCAAGTGTCAGTTGTAAATTGATCCACACAAAGAAAAACAAACATAAATCATATATCTGTAATGATTCAATAGCATCTATTTTCGAAGAGACTTTGGTGGCCCTTAAATGGGCCGCTGGTTGTCCTGGATCGCCGTTGCTATTGATATCCAGGACAAAAGCACCATTGGGGTAGGAATCTCCTTCTCCCTTCTCTCAAGCTCCTGCTCCATGTTCTCCTCTTCCCCTTTCTCTCTTTATCTTCATTGTATCTTCCTCCAGAACTTCTCTGATGAGTCCCTTAGGTCTTCTGTAGTCGACCATTTCCCTCTTGAGGTGATGCTTGTTTGGATTCTACCTCAGTTCCTCTACGCAGATCATTACATGTTAAACTCTCTGCAGCAAGCTGATAGCTTCACTCAGCTTCCGAACTTGACAGTGTTAGTTAGTCATTTTATCTTAATTACCGGATGGGGGGGGGGGGAACAAAGCCCTCTCCATGCGAGCTGCCCCTACTCGGCACGCAACGCGTGCTCATCGGAGATTAAAGTTTACTTAAAATTAATTGTCTTGTGTGAGTAATGACCAACCACCTGATTACACCCAGTCCAGTGTATATTAAAGCACCGGTCATGTGCTTTTCTTTGTGTGTATTTCACACTGCAGGCATAAAACTGTCCAGGAGAGGGAGGGGTGGAAAAGTCTGATTGGAGGCCCCAAACGTCACTTGGAACTTACCGAAACGCCAGAAGCTAATTTATTTGTCCAATTTTTCCCAGTTGTCTAAATTGGGTTATTCCCTATTGCCAATTGTGTGTAAGCCGCATATTGTATTTTGAGTCATGCTTATCAATTCTAAATGTACTGTATATAGTACGTTTAAAATATTGTGTACAGAGTTTACATAATATTTCCGAAAATATTCGAATTGTAGGGTCTAAGTGACCCATATTAATTTTGGTAATCATGGTCGACACTTAATAGATAATATTTTTAAACGGTAGCCAATAGATCATATTTATACATAATCAGCATTATGAAATGGATTTTCAAGCCATAATGAAAACCGAGATATTATGAGGCATTTTGGTTATTAGCCCTTCCAAGGGCTGTTTAGTCGGCAGATTGAATGTCTTGAGGATGCCCTCTTCTTCCCACCATTCCGTCGCACACCGAGATTCTGTGACCAGCTGCTCTTGGAATGCCTCAAACACATGTATTTCAGTCAGCTGTTCCGCTGCCTCCACTAGACTGGACGGGGGAGGTGGTCTTGATATGCTGTCCGGTAGAATTGGCTGAGAATGCGAAACACGAAATGCCATTGTTGAGGTCTAGGCTTCCGGTTTTAAAGTGATCTCCAGGCGATGTACTTTGTGGCATTGATGAGGTTGCTGGCTTCCTTTGGATCATCTAACAATGGCAGATGCAGTATCTAGATCGAAGACAGTGTATCAGGTTTCGCGAGTTCGATTCCCCTGATTCATGGTATTAGTCCACCACTGTAATATGTTGGTAGGGGTGGGGGAAGTCCTAGTCAAATGTTCGGGATGGTGACTGGATAAGGGTCTCGGTCTATGGTCTGGATGGCAAGACCACTTTATATACTTAAAGCACGGACGTTGAGGAAAGTGTAGACGCAGGCGTGAAAGACAACATCATTCTTAGAAAAATCAGAGAGAGAGAGAGAGAGAGAGAGAGAGAGAGAGAGAGAGAGAGAGAGAGCATGTCTAAAGAATAGTTTTGTTTTAAAAATCTAGTCAACGCCATTTTCATTATCTAACTCGACACTTACTGTATTAAGTCCCGCTAACTCAAGTATAAATAAAGAACGAGGAGAGTGGATTAAGGCTCGTCCCTTTCTCTTCATGTGCAAATGAAACACACCAAACAATACACAATTTAATGTACATATTTATAAAGCTGACAATGTTGTGTAACAAGACTAGTCTCTTAATGGTTTAGCACAGTATCATTTTGTTATTGATGAACTTTGTGTTTCTGTGCTGAAAGAAATAGATAGCCATAAAGTTCGCAAGCCACCTTCTAAGTTTTCATCGTTTCTTGACAAATTTCGTGCAAAAGAAGTCAGTACAAGTTAATAAATGGGACTCCAACACAGCGTTATTAAAGAAATTACACACAGTATTCTCCATGCATTGAATAATCCGATCCTTGCAATTTGACATTATTGAATTGAGTGGAAGCATAAAGTCTGTCATATTTTCTTTCAGTGGAGGCAATTCTTCGGAATGTAAATATTCTACAAAATGGTCGTTGGAAGAGTGGACGGCTAACCAAAGGATTACTCGGCGATGTCTGTGGCCTGTGTGTGTGTGTGTGTGTGTGTGTTTTAGATTTTTAACGTAACTTTAACAATTTTTAAGTCATATCGCTACGATGTCTGCAGTGTGACATTTTATAGTGATGTTTAGCACTGGGGTATCATGCCGCAGACATGTAGCATGATGTCCCACCCAGTCACGTTATCCTGACACCAGGCCAACCAGTCCTGGCACTAACCTCTTAATGCTGAGCGCCAAGCGAGGCTGCTGTTAGTACCATTTTTTAAAGTCTTTTGGTATGACTCGGCCGGGGTTCGAACCCCCGATCTCCCGCATCCAAGGCGGACGCTCTACCACTAGGCCACCGGAACCTGTGTCGATGATATAATCTTTAACGTCTTTAACTTTTCATGAAGAAGTTTGTGTTTAGCACACACCACCGAAACACTGTAAACATTATCGTCTTAAATCAATGTATATAGCTTGACTAACCTAACTGAAGTCAACTAACTAGGATCCTATATGACATTACTTGGGAATTTCCACGAGAATTCTAGTGTTGAAAAATGATGCTGTCTGTGTCAACTGTTCTGTTGATTTGGAAGGAGATTTGCTTTATATATATATATATATATATATATATATATATATATATATATATATATATATATATATATATATATACACACTTCTAAATGTTACTGGCGATAGACCTGTGCATTATTAATTCAAACCAGCGGCTGGGACTATTCTTTTTACGCTTAACAAATGAAAGGTGCAATGTCTGAGCCAGTATGCAAGAAAACGTTTCTTCTTCCTTCTCTCTAAACTATTTCCATTAAAATAACAACAACGTGATAAACATAATCTCAGATGGGTAATGAATATTAAACTCGTTGAATAATGTCCAGCTTTTGCAAGCATTTCCATCCATACTGCCCATATTTTAGTAATGTTTTGCAATCGAGATCTCCCATGTTTTACAAATACTTTGCCATCCATACCACCCATGTTTTACCAATATTTTGCCCAAATTTTATATCACACTGTTTTTTTTATATCTATCCACTGAATTGTCATTGGCGAATTTTAAAGTGTAGTTGAATGGCTTCGTCCTAATTTTACCTAAAATAATTGTTTTCCTTGTACTATAGTTTTGCTTCATAACTGTCAGTTATCGCTTGAATGACACTGATTAACAGTTGATATTTGGTTTTTTGATCTCCTGGAGGGTAGAGACAGAAAAATTGCAATTGTGGATTTCCTGCATTTATTTTTGTGACATCGAAAGGCCTCCAGTACTCGGTGCTCAACTTGCAAAGATGAAACGATGTTAAAAATATAAATACAAAGTACTTCCTCAACAAGAGAGAGAGAGAGAGAGAGAGAGAGAGAGAGAGAGAGAGAGAGAGAGAGAACTTTTTCAAAACTAAAAATAGAAGTATTTTGTAGCTGAGATTGTAATCACATTGTATAAAAATTGTATCTTGTGTGTTTATGTATTTGGGGCTTTGTGTTTGAGAACAAATTGTCTCATTTATCACGTCGGGGTAGGGTAGTGTGTTGATTTTTGAAAATGAAAATAAGGTTGTTGTAGTCGAAATAGATCTTCACGTTAACACTACTGAACGCCACCTGAAGCTACTTCAATGACAACACATGCTTACTGATTATATTCACTCAGTTTTGACAAACCGAAGAAACTGCTATGTAGTAACTCCTACTGTGTCCGC
>JAECUM010034863.1:0-33801 GCA_016617855.1 Megalonaias nervosa
CTTAAGCTAGAATGCTACAATGATGCATTGTTTGTCCCACTCAGTTTTTCATTTTGACTGGCCATGCTATGAAAGATACGACAGCACGTTGTGTTGTTGACATCCAAGTGGCAGAATGGCAGCAATTAGTTTAATTGGTGAACTGAAGATGTTGAATGGCATTATGTTGTTATGGCCCGTCATTAGTTAAGCAAATTTTATGAATGAACGTCTTAAAAATATAATTTACAAATTGCTTCTTTAATCTGGATTACATTTCCAAACTTTCGTGTCTAAAGGTGTTCATTCATATTTGAAGGTTTTACTTTTAACATATTGCTGTCTAGATCTTTATGTCTGAGAATTGCTTATTAACAATCGTATAAGACCACTGAACGACGTAATACCTATAAACAGTTGAATAAGATGGTTGAATTACATTATACTTATAAACAATCGAAAATTATATAATACTTAAAAACAATCGAATAAGTATATTGTATTAAGCAGTGAATCGGACGAATTCAGGAGAACGTATCTCTGATTGTTATTCAAGCTGACCTTTTGGTGCTTATTATAAAATTATCAGCATATGGCGCTTTCTCAAAACTCAGTTTCTTAGTACAAATTATATCTCGGTACAAATTATAAGATTTTTGTACCTGTATACCTTTGATTCAGGTCATATATTCTTAGTGGTATTTCCGAAGGTTCTTTAGTACTGCCTCATCTATTCTGCTGTTTATAAGTTACTTAGCTTTGCATCCAATGCAATCTAACACTGATCTCTTTTAGTGATATTTGAATTTTACCATCGATACTCCTGAAATTGTCATGAGTACACAGGGTGACCATTGTTGGTTGTTATTTTTGTTTTTGTTTTTGTTTTTTGTTTTTCTCAGAACAGTGCACATGTCACAAGATGAAATTTTCCATGCATAATATAGACGGAAATTAGAGGGGAAATTAAGAGACCAAACAGTGGTCTCTTATAAATGATACCTTAGCATTTAATGTCCATACACATCGTAATGTCCATACACATCATAATTCTATTACGGGCTTTTGTTTTCTTTGTCAGCGTCGTAAGAAGAAAAAGGAAGACAATATCAACTTTTCGTCCTCGCATCGTTTTTTTTTAAATATCTTCCTACTTAAAACGCAAGAAATACCGATTCAAAGCCTTTCGCTTTGATGCAACATGTTCCACCGTTGTACTCACTTATAAACTGCACTTTACAGATCCAAATTGGCCATCGCATGATGCTCCTTCAGATCTGAGACTATGCAGTTTGTTGTGAGTATTTACAAACAAGATAGACCCTGATCTGTTATCTCATTTTATGTTTGTTAGTTTGATTCGACTTATAACCAGTATATATGGTTGGTGTTTATAGGGTTTTCATCTGTACACTGGGGATGCCGTTGTGGGGAAGGGATGTGTAGGTGGGAACACAAAGGGATGGTGATCGGGAATATAATGCACACATTATGTTCTGTAATTATCGCATGGATATATCTAAGTCCATATTTGCAAACATTATTAACTGTATGCATAGCTTAAGTGTGTCTAGGACTTTATAGTTATACGTTTGATGCAGATATATTATTCTGTGTTAAGTATTAACACCGCGAATCAATTATATCACGTGGTTTTAGCTACATAGTGGTGAAAGGAATAATGGCACTCCAACTAGTTGTGTTCTTTGCATTGGTTCAAACTGCTAATTTTACACAAACTCTCCGTCTTCTCCTTCCCCACTCCTCATCTCTCTCTCTCTCTCTCTCTCTCTCTCTCTCTCTCTCTCTCTCTCACACACACACACACACACACACACACACACACACACATACTATATTTGGTAGAATTAGACTGGTACGGGCATGAGTAGAGCTGGATTGCATAGTGCTTCTTCTTACTCGGAACTGATTTCGGTTCTGATGCTAGTAAGTGCGTATTCAAGGTTTCGCTAATGACTGTATAGCAGATACTTTTATTTTCATGATACAACGTATTTCTCCACCTCTAACACAGCACCATCCTGTCTCTGTTTTTCAAGGTTACTTTGCTATCGATTCAGACTGAGCGTATTTGCGTCTACCATCGTCTTAAGCTAATAATAGTAGGATAACTCACTGAATGTGTCATTGGCAGTCCTTGTTAAACATGACATATATACTTCTGACCCCCGTCGACGCTGACGTTATGGTTATTGCCCTGTTCATTATTTTAATACTACTATCTCAGACTTCGAAAGCACTTCATAAATAACAACATTCACCTGCCAGTTTATGCAAATTGAAATCGGCTTGTAATCAATAGAACAAAATGATACGCTGAATCCGAATTGTTGATGTGTAGGTAGTAAAAACTTGTAATAAAAATGAAGTGTAAGACAAAGAAAAGATCAAATTGTGAGTTAAAGAAATTATTAAACTGTATTTAAATGAAACCAATCAGCCCAATTACAAAATATAAAACATTAAACACAAAACTTAAACTACAAATCGGTTAAACAAAATATAAAAGTTTTGTAGGTACAGAAAGCAGAACCTTTAATTTAGAACCGACTTATATATTTTTTAAAATCTCGCTTGAACGCAGTTAAACTAGAATACAATCGATTATAATGAGGAATTTTTCGAGTTAATAAAACTTTTTTATGAAGAGTGAGACGCACGACACTTGCTTCGGATTGCGCCTATTGTCTACAAATCAGGCAAAGAAGCTCAAATCTTTTGTTAATTCCATCGGACGTCTTAACCCTTTAATATTCAGTGTTACACGTTTTTCGTGTTTAACATTTACTTGGCACCATATAGACAAGATTGTGCTGATGTGCCTTTAAAACTTTTGCGTATGATCAAGATCTCTAATTTCCGATGGCTTCTGATCATTTCAAGATTTTTTTTTTACTCTGAGATAGTTAATTGGGCTTAATACGAGATACAGAAAGTTGCAGAGGAATGAACCGCTAATTATAGAGTCATAGTTAACCTGAACTTTGCACAACAAATGTACAAAGTTTGATTCCCGATTTTAGCATGTGCTAGTTTTCTTTCACAGAGTGCACCCTTTAAAACTAATTCATTTAAGTTCTAAAAGAGTGTGTCATGGTTCCCACGCTTTTCTAAAGATAAATTCCCAGGTCATTTTCAGGGTTTTTCCAGAATTAATTTTGTCAAGGTTCACATATGACCGTTACCGAATGGAATTAAAGAACATTTAAAATTATACGACATGCATTTTCTAAATCTAAAGATGTTTCTCTTTCAAGACTCTCCAAAACATCTAAGTCTGAAAAATGTTCCTGTACAAAACCACAAATGTATCACACGAAACAAGTTTGATTATATTCCTATAAATTGACATGTAATGTCATTTCAGTGTATACAATATACAGAATAAAACTTCTACTGTTACTTTGCTGACCTGCATTATGTTGCTACGTGTTTCCTTTAAAATTCTAAAGAATTATATAGCAATATATATGCATGTTATACAAAGTAAACATTTCCCATCACAATATGAAAAAAAACAATCAACGCAAAATATTATAACCTTATCTTCTAATTAAAATGTTTAACCCTGAATTTATCCTGAATAAAACCCCAAACAAGATTTTTCAAATCTAAGCTCCTTAAGACAATTTTGGTAAAAATCCATCATTTAAAAAACATTTACAAAAGTGTTGATTTAAATTTTGACAAAAGGCCTTCAAAATTATATATGGTTGTATAAACAAGGACTGAATTTTCAGTAAAATCAAAAAATCTTGTCTTCTTGTAATTCGATAAACCGGTTCCCAAACCTGTATTGATACAGGGGCTTGTATCGTTTTCTAATATATAATACAAGGTAGGACAATTTCCCATTTCTCCTGTGTTCTAATTAAGATCTGAAACCAATGCTTCAAGACACTTGTCACCGTGTAACAGTTTCGCTCCAAAGTTCAGCTCAGAGATTAGACATTTTGGACAACAGATTTGGCCCAAAACGAATAGCAGTCCGTTTTCTAATCCGGGTTTCCTCCGAATATTCCCACCCCATTTTTCACATTTGGACATTTAAGTTGTGGTGTGGTATCAGACTAATTGCATATCGAAAATTTGGAATTTGCCAGTAACTGTGAGGCAGCGGCATGTGCTAGTCGCTTATCAACGGGCCTAGCTAATTTAAATTATGTTATTATCGACTCATACCTGCATAAAATCGATAGGAAAATTATTTATTTTCTCAGAAATGGCAAGTATTATGATCGTTATGCTTTACTCCGTTGACAGGCTAGATGAAACTATGGCATCGATGAAACCTGACCCGGTACTCGCCAGTCACAGGACTTCATATATCTCAAACAATGACATCGGAAGTCCAATAGACACGTGATATCAACAACAAACTCCTTTTAAATATTGTTGCGCAAAAATTCAATTATATTAAATGAAAGTCATATACCTTTGAATAAAACCAGAAAGAACATATAATTCTCAACATATTTATTTCGAGAACAATAACAAGAAACCTGCCGCTTACGCAGCAATCTCGCCAGTCTGATTCATCAAACAGAAGCACTTGTCAACGTGGTAGTCACGTGATACAACAAAACTCCGGAAGTTATTTTAGGAATACATATAGAGAATTTTGTGGGGTTTTTTGTTTTTGTATTTTATCGCAACCAGTGTATGACTTTCATTTATTATTTTTTATTTTTTCTACAACATTTGAATCTGTAGGTCGTGAGATTTGTGTGATTGTGCGATTAGCAATGCAAATCGCGAGTACCAGGTCAAATTTCATCCGCGCCGTAGTTTTAACTTGTCTTTCAGCAAACTAAAAGACACGATTTATATTCGCAATTTATGAGAAAAAAAAAATTTCATATCGATTTCATGCACGTATGACCCCGTTTAAGAACGTTTAAGTTTGGTAGGCTATCAGGTAAGCGGCTACGCCTTGCCGCCACCATGCTGACCTCTAATAATGCTAGACTGGTTTTCTTACCTTCCATGTAAGAAAAGATATGGATATCGAGCTTTTTAAGAAGAAATGTCTACTAGACGAATCTAATCCACTGAGCGTTTAGATTGACCCAGCTGATATGTTTATGGCAAGCACCCAAATGATCCATACTGCAACCTCCTAATATTCTGGTCAGAGGTCGATACATTTAACTCAAGATCAGTTCAGTTACAACTCAATAACGTTTTTGTTTTGGGCGTCATGTGGTGGCGGAAAATTCCCGGGTTTTTCCCGACTTTCATCAATATTTGCACAATTCAAGGACTTATCACTATAGGGAAAAAAGTTCTCATTTCTCCCGACTTTTTCCCGATTTCCCGGTAGCGTGGATCCCAGGTGTGTGTGTGTGTGTGTGTGTGTGTGTGTGTGTGTGTGTGTGTGTGTGTGTGTGTGTGTGTGTGTGTGAGAGAGAGAGAGAGAGAGAGAGAGAGAGAGAGAGAGAGAAAAAAAAGTTATATATATTTAGTTTGTATTGTGTGCTTGACCTTAGTCCAATATTAAAGATTGAGTTTTAGTGGGTGATTATTGCACTGTTTTTAAGTTATAAATAGATGTTTTCGTGAGTTTGAGTTCAAGACCCAACCTCGACTATGACTTTAGAAGATTCTAACAACGAACTTCTTTACAGATTAGGTATATTTGTCATGAAGCGGATTCACTTAATTTGCAGAAAATGCTATTGCGACATAAGGTCAAGTGTGGATGAACGTAGGGTTGAAATCAACATATTACTACTTGCTTCCTTAGGTTTGGTCTCTAGAATTATTTACATATGTTCTCTGACATGATTTGAGAGGAATCGTTTATTTAAATTTATTCAATGGAATTACAAAGTGCTCATTGACATTGGAGAAAAAAACAACACTATTTTGGGATTATTGTCAATACTGTGAAAGACATTATGGATTATATCACTGTGATACATTAAGACTGTTGGTACATCAAACCATGCAAGATTATTTATACATTAACACATTTAAGATTTGACTTCTTTTGGAACACTATACTTTTGGACTTATAATAGAACTTTAAGGATTATTTGGGATTTAATTCACAATATTGTAAGTTTCTCTAAAATCATCTTGTAACGTAGAGAATTAGATTATTTGTTTAATTTTGCAAAACTTATTGTTATGCTTTTCTCTGAGACTTAGACTAAAACCATATGGTCGTAAAAGAGAGAGAAGGAGAGATAGAGAGATAGAGATAGAGGGAGGGACGTACATTAAATGAGTTTAATTACCATTATTACAAGTAATTAAGTTATAATTAAGACATTTTGACCTATGAGTATTTAAGATAAGATACTGGCAATTTTAAGAATAACGTAAATGTTCTAATGCAATACCATCTATTTGTTGACTTCGTTTTTGCCAGTATTGTAAGCGTAAATATGCTTTTGATTGCATACCTTGGAAAAATTAGTACAAATTGTTGAGAAAAGTGTGTAACTATAAGGCACTCATATGTCAGATCTGCTGTTGGAACTCTTAACAAAATCAAATATACTCACAATATGAATGTGCCTGTACAACTGACATCAGTGAAACTGAGGCAACATTCAGATATCACTGGCATAAAAAGAGTTTAATTGTCATGTTATTCTCTTTATTGTATTCTTCTTTATTTATGTGTAATGAAAGAAGAAATGATGTTGACGACCATGAAGACGAGAACGAGGGCAACAGCTACGATGAAAATATCAATAATATTTTCTGCAGCGATGAAGTATAGAACGAAGACGGGGAGGCCTAAAATGGAGGAAAAGCAATGCCATAAATATGATAACTCTTAAACTTAACGGGGTTTCGTGAGAATGAACTATATACAGTTGTTTAGAAAAACACTCGCGAAGTCGTATTTTCCTAGTATATACACAATGTATAACGGAAAAGACTAATTTAAGTCAATTAAGAAAAGCGATCCCAAGGTTCAACGTTCAACAGAACGTGCAATCTTTTTACTGCCGAGATTTCAAGTGCGGTTAATAATTTAAAAAAAAATTAAAAATGACAATGCTTTTAAAGATGCATGCAATTTTTGCAATATTTTACAATTACGGAAACCGGAGGTGTTTGTTTGGAATACCATCTCTTGTATTTTATGTAAAGATACTACTGTAATTTGACACATGTGCTACTAAATTGATACATATGCATGAAATAATATATGAATGGTCCTGGCACTCTGATGAACTGAGAGTTCCGACCTTTCACAGTTGAAACAATGAATTAAAAGAAAATGATGTTGATATTCTCTCTCTTTGGATTTGCTTTAGGGGGTAAGTTTATTTCTCGAATTTATTTTTCTTTCCTACTTCATTTTCCACTTAAAACCTTTCCAATACATTCAACAAACATGAAATGCAAATACGTTTCGTGCACAAACTCTGGCTACGATATATAAAAGTTCTTCACTGCATACTGGCGTGCTAATGTGGCTAGGGTCCAAAGCGTCTGTTACCAACAGAGTGCTCTTGAATATTTTCAATAATCCCTATAAAAAAACAGCAGAGTTTCAAGCTTTGAACACCACCTCTAAATCTTCAAAAACATTATCAGAAAAAAATCACAATCGCAGGATCTCACAGACAAGTTTGTATCTTATCCCCTTCTACAGCAAGAAAAAAGTAAAAAAAAAAAAATAAAAGAAAACAGAAACAAAAACAAAAGAAAAATAAAAACAACAACAACAATATCTCATTGACCTATTTGCATCAAAACGTATTTTTTTTTCTTTCTTACTTTAAATGCAACTGATCATGTGGATTACGCAACACTGCCACCTCTGTGAACATGATTATTACACAAGGTGTTTGACTTTTAAAACAACTCTTCACCCACTCACTAACCCATTCTATCAACTGAGCAAACAATCAAACATATAATTCAGAGATATGAAAGTACGATAGGGAACGCGAGAGTTTCAGGTAGGTAAATGAAAATAAATACAACCGACTATTTCACTGCCACATTAAAAAATCTGGAGAGATAGTTGAGAGTTGTTAGAAATTTATTCCAGGAAGGTAACTTGAACGAGGTAAGTTTCTTTTGCTCTGCTCCGCATAGGGTAAATGCTTCTGAAAGAGGGACCAGTATAAAGTCAAGTTTTATCCATTTGCAACAAGCACAACAGAGAGAATGCTAGAAAAACGTCTCTATTACTTTCATGTACTATCACTGAAGTTACCTGCTATGTGGTATTCAGGAAACATCACGCTGACTAAACTAGGCATCTGGTCGAATGGTTCCATCCATTGCGCTCGAGAAAAAACTTGAAATAGTCAAAAGTATACTAAGGTCAGCAATTAATAAATTAATGAACATAAAGTTTGCTACACTTGTCAAGACCAGCTTCTAAAAGTTCAATACATGAATTAGACAATATCAGAAAAATAAAATGCTTATCGGTAATTTCATTTGTGCTCCCTAATATATCTCTTTAAGTTCAGGAAATGAACAGCGCGACTTCTCGGTCAATCCTGTGGATCATAACCCGAAAGTATGCCGATATATGCACAAATAGAATATTCTCGACCTTTGCAGTCAAAAGGAGATAGAAATATAGTATGTAATTTTCACACATTGAGAACTATGTTCGGAACTACTTTTGATAGCATGACACAATATGGCGGCGCAAGAAAACCAAGTCACAATCGGAACATTGTCCGCCTTTGTAGTCGCAACATATATTGTACAGTCTGCTGTCGGAGACAACCAAACTCATCAAACATATGTGTAATCCCACAACTAGTTCAGAAATTATTTTTAGACTTTACAAAAATGGTCAAGCGATGTTTCCCATCAGATAATTGTTTTAGCATTCGGAACTACATCGGCTATTTTTGCGAGTCTAAAATATGCTTCGGAAACATGTTGGCGCATCAATTTACAGAAAAATCATACATTTTGCTAGCCCGAAATTTCTCTGCAAACAGAAACGGTAGCTATTAGGACCAGCCTAGCCATTTATACATATGGATTTAACAGTAGGATTGACCGAGATGTTAAGAATAAAAATGTTGTTCGATCAGTCGTAACTTTTTGGGTGGGTGAATCCTAGTTTTATAAGTAACCAAAGTGATCCAAATGGATGTCTCATCATGTATTTGAGAATAATCCGTAGAATTTACCTTGTAGCCAATGATGTCTTAGTTGCCTTTTGGACCACTTTGGATATTTACGAAGCAATGATTGACCGAGACGTTTAAAAAGAAAGTCTGCCACTCTAAAATAGTTTTACTAACCGTTGAATTTTTAATTTGAAACGTTTCAGTCATTTCTACGGTCGTAGAAACAGAGTTGGTCGGAATCTATTGTGGCTTATTTCTTAGCGAAGAAATGTTCAGCTAACAAACTGCATGATTTTTCTGCAAATTATATACATCTGATGCACATTTCGCTTTCGCAGAAATAGCTAAAGTAGTCCGACAAGATCGTGAACTTCGAGACATATTTTTGTCTGTAGGAAATAGCTGAGGTGGTCCGAATGTGAAAGTTGCTAACAATTACATCACACTTCTGGTTCTTTTGAGACCGCAGAAAATTATCATCCTGAATCGTTAGTGAAAGCATGTAATTTATGCTTCTTCCATGATGCACTGGGTTGATGTAAAGCTGTCCCAATCACTGCAGTTTAAGCAGAAGTGTCCAAGATAAATGTACTGGAAATTACTTTCAACATTGTGACTTTACTGACTTACCAATCGGGAAACAAAGACTAATTAGTTACAGGCCTATGATACGGGCTTGCCAATTTTGTTAGGGATCCGGTAAAGGAAGTGAAAATGAACATATGGAACTAAGAGGCTTATGAGATATGTACAACTAAAGTAGGGCCAAGATGTATACTCTCAAACCCAAATTACATTAATCGACCATACGCCGAAAAAAATTAATTAAAGGAGGTTTCACAACACTTAAGATAGATAAGGTCTTTCTGAATTTCATTAACTAGGATTATCAGTGAGGAAAATCTACGAAATTACTTTTCTTTTAATCTCGAACCCCGTACGAAACTCTAGATTCGAACCCCGTTCGAACCTCTAGATTCGAACCCCTCTCAGTAGAATGTTTACATTATTGCACTTTAGACTGATTGAGGTTTTGCGTCTTGTCTGTCTGTGTATTTCCTCCCAAAAGTGGAAAAAATAGATAAAACATAAGACGCATTGTTATCTATTTCAACCAATCATTGTTAATCTTACTGCTGGTGCACAACTCAGTCCTAAAATAAAACATTTAAAAGGTTAAACTATTTTCCCCTTTTTCGGTTTCCTTTCAAGCTGTAAAGTCATACAGCTTTCTCAGCTTCTTTGGTGCCAACAGCAGTGGCTGTATCAAAATTTCACGACACTGTCCCGGATTTGAAGCGGATTTCACTTTCCCTGGGTTTTCAAGGACTTCACCATGTTTCATGACCCTTTCCGGTGTTTTTAGGGACTTTACTGTTTTTTATGACACTTTCCCGGTGTTTTCAGGGACTTCCCCGTGTTTCATGACACTTCCCGGTGTTTCCAAGGACTTCACTTTGTTTCATGACACTTTCCGGTGTTTTTATGGACTTCACTGTGTTTCATGATACACTTTTATCGTTACTCAACATCATCAACGTGGCATTTGAAAAACGCTTCTCAAAAAATGTTCGATATTACTGATTCATAAAATCACATAATTACTCTATAAATTATGGTAATTTCCAGATAATCCTTGGTATTTTAAATCAAAGCATAAAAGTTAAGAAAATCTGAAAAACACAATTCACATTGTCGTGTCGGAAATTAAATCTTAATTGCTCATCTATATGATTGTTTAAATTTTAGCTGAATGATTCAAATTTTGTTTGAGAAAAATGTGGGAATTATTAGCTGTTTAGCTTGGTTCATACATTTGCAGCAGAATGCGCAACCATGTAAAAGCATTTGTTTATTTACAGCTTCTTCCTGTTCTGATCAGGAGTTCCAGTGTGGAAGTGGGAAATGTATTGACGTTACCCGATATTGTGACGGGTTTCCGGATTGTTTGGATAAATTAGATGAGGTAGCTGGATGCGGAGGTAAGTACTGACCAGTCTGCTAAATAAATTAACAAAGTTTATGTTTTACGTTGAATGATAACGGGCAATATCCTTTCTTGGCTTGCACCAGATTTGCTGTGCTTAACACACGATCTATTGCTACCAACGCTGTCACAGATCTGCCGTCATGTAATAAGCCGATGCATCATGATCTATGTTGTACATTTTATTTATGAAGCAGAACATGTATTTTTATGATATACAGCAATCATCATGTTGCCAATAGTAACTATTTTTATTGACAGTTCAGGGTGTGTCAGTAAAAGTACAGATAACTGACAATTTCAAGTAACCAATATGAATCTGACCATCCTCTGCCTTTTTTGATTGAATTCTGGACAAAATATCTTGTGTCCTTTGTGAGCGTGATCGTCTCCCGTCCAATGAAGAGAGAATCTTCCGAACGAGCTGTTTAAATGGTTCCTCTCCACATATCCTAAAATATTCGCAACCACTGCTTTCTTGATCGTAACGTCTGAATTTAATACAATAAAAACTCCAAGGTGAATACAACTGTTTCTTTTATAATTATTGTTGACACTTAAAGTCAATCTGCTTAAGAATTATCACCTTTACCTGTTAAGCAAAGGTTATTGACATTCGGCAATCGATGAAACCAGGATTTAAGAGCACAGAAGAAATAAGACATATACTTACCTGTAAACTTTATCTTTAAAGCATATAAGATGTATATGCATTAATTTATGGTTTTTGCGATCCAGTGACAATTTCTAGGTGAATATACATTTATTTTATGCGTTACCGCTAATAATGATCAGGATGGATTTTATTCTACATCTTTAATTGCATGTAATGATAGTAGTTGAATTTCCAAGCTTTTGCTTTGAAGAATACATATTTAAACACATATGCACCCACCCGCCCTCTAAAACTACACGTTGAATTAGATGCAGCAGTTAAAACCACTGTTTAAAAGACACACGTGTATTTAATAATACATTTCCTGCTCCTAAAAGGCGCCATTTCCATGCAATTAAGTTTTAAATCTTTCTTTAAAATTGTGGGTATCAGATACCATATGAAATCGATCATCAGAAATAAGATATATTTTACGGCAATATATGTGTACATAGTATGTACGCTGTATCAATGATATACCACGAGATGCATGCATTTTTCATTAAAAGCAAACATTTATACAACGAGTGGTATATCACTGATACAGCGTACATACTATACATGTATTTTATTTATATCACATACAGATACACATATTTGCCCTTTGAACAGAGTTACGATATGCTCCGGGCAATTGTGTATTGACCGAGTGAATGAAATCCTCACATCCCCGCGAGTTTGTCTGCTACAAAATGTAGTTCTACGCCTCTTTCTTGTTGTTCACAATCACATATGGAAACTGATAAGTTGATTGTTTCTTTTTTAGTTTCTATTTTTATTAACATTTATTAAATCAATATAAGACACACTTATGATTTAAACATGAAAGATGGTTTATATAAAGAAAGTAGTGCACAACAAACACGGTTAGCTTCTTGTACACTGAACCTGAACTGTCAGGCATTCACGTACTGGCGTATGGAAATTAGCGTGGAATAGAAACTAAACGAACAGACGAACCAAAAAGATGTAATTAAAATATTTTAAGATATTTACAATTGATCTAAGTCATTATTCTGCTTTAATAAATATTTATAAAGACTATAAAATTCTCTCTCTGTGTCTCTCTCTTTATCTCTGTCTCTGTCTCTCTCTCTCTCTCTCTCTCTCTCTCTCTTTACTTTGAACGGATTGACTTAACTTTACAATCATTCATAGCTCCAGAGACATCGTCGTATGACACAAGAGAAGATCCCCAACGCTCGTATTTTCATGGATTTTTGCCCGTATCTGGCTACGATAATCCAGAGAGAGAGAGAGAGAGAGAGAGAGAGGGAGCCGTCTTAGGCATCTTCATATTTAATAATTAATAATCGATTTTTTAACATTATAATAGGTTTAAGAATCAACAACAGCAACAACAACAGCGTACTAAATATGTTACAGTGTCTGTGCCTCGCAACTGACCAATTTAACATATAGTGTCAACTGGCTATTGCAACTATGTATGTGTGTGTGTGTGTGTGCGTGTGTATGTGTGTGTAAAGGTGTATACATATCTACACCAATTTTTATGAAATATACAAGCATACAAATGGGATGTAGAAAGTGGATATTAAAGTAGTTCACCTATGAGATGGCGTCGATAATGGCGTGGATGACATATAAGTTATTTCTTAGTATTTGTATCGTCCTTCTTTTAGATGAAACGTTATTTTGGCACTGTTATGTTTCTGTACCTCATCCTGTAATTATTAAATCGCGCATCCTTGTGTGTGTGTATTTGTTCATGTGTACTACAATAACCTGAAAAAGACACCGTTTAGGTCGAAAGGACCAGACACCCCTCACACGTACTGCAAAAAGTGTGTGTTAGACATATCCACCTTAAAGAGTTGCACAGTCTATATTACATATGTGTTTGTGAGATAGGAGCCCATCAAATGTCAGCGCACATGAGCTTACCCTTTGTTTTGTAGCAAAAAAGGCCCTAATGCTGGAATTTAACACAATATGAATGTCGATACACAATTTTCTATTGCCTCTACTTAATGTAACATATATATATATATATATATATATATATATATATATATATATATATATATATATATATATATATATATATATATATATATATCAAATTGTAGTTCCAAAATCTTACAGATAGGAAAGTCTTAGTCTGGCCCATGAAACTCCTTTGGCTGGTCATTTGCGTGTTATTGTAAGGACCCTGTCTGGCGTCTATAGCTAACCTAAATCTGAAACAATGTATCAAAAAAGTTAGCGCGGAATATGCCAAAGCAGTTTGTATGTGTCAGTCCACTAAACATCTACTTGAGTTCATTCAGAAACAAATTGTTTGTTTACAATAGAAAGTAGTTCCTTTATTCGCGTGAATGCAGTATGAAGTGAGCGCGAGGAGTTTAGTATCGCAAAATATTGCACGATTCTGACAATGTAAAGTTAACGGAGAAAAAAATGAGCATATAATAAAGTTTTTTTATTACCATAGATTAATTATATACGAGGTTTGTAAAAACAAAATAACGTACGAAGAACTCTTATGAATTATACAAAGTGTACATGAAATAATATTTCTGTACACCGGAACGTGCATCTACTATTAAATTGTTTTTTCCCTTGATGTGCCTGATGTCAATATTGTATTCATGTAATAACAAACTCCACCTAAATAATCTCTGATTTTTTTTTTTCATCTTGTCGATGAAAGAAAGAGGGTTGTGATCACTAAAAACAATTATCTGAGAAGGAGCTGAACTAATGTAAACTTCAAAATGTTGTAATGCCAATATCAAAGCCAAACATTCGTTCTCGATTGTTGAATAATTTCTTTGGTGCTTATTTAATTTCTTAGAAAAAATAGCACACTGGATGATCAACACCATTTCTATCTTCTTGAATCAATACTGCTCCAAGCCCAACATCACTTACATCAACAGACACTTTAAATGATTGACTGAAATTTGGAGCTGTAAGAACTGGTGCACTCTTAAGTATGGCCTTTAACTTGTTGAAAGCTTCCTGACATTTTTCAGTCCAAAGATACTTGGTTTTCTTGCTCAATAAATTTGTCAGGCGGTCAGCAATAATGGAAAAATTGGAACAAAATTTCCGATAGTATCCTGCCATACCTAAAAATCGCATCACTTGCTTTTTACTGACAAGCACATGGAAATCAGAGTTAGCATCTATAGGTTTAATTTGTTTATGTCCCACCATATGTCCTAGAAATATTACTCAAGCACGGTAGAATTCACTTTTGGAAAATTATTGTCAAACTTGCATCAGTGAATCTATCAAAGAATTTCCGAATTGTTGCTAGATATTCTTTCCAGGTGTCTTTGTAGATGATGACATTATCGATGTAAGCATCACAATTATCTTGACCAGAGATAATCATATTCATTAAACGTTCAAAAGTACTTGGCGAACCTTTCATCCCAAACGGCATCACTTTATATTGATAAAGTCCATCTGGAGTCACGAATGCCGAAATTTCCCTTCCCCTTTCCGTCAGTGGAATTGCCAAAATCCTTTCAAAGGTCAAATTTGGTGACATACTTTGCATTTCCAATTTTATCAATGCAGGCATCGATTTTTGGCAACGGAAATGAATCTGTTTTACTTACGCTGTTCACTTCTCTATAATCCGTGCTGTTACGAATATGTAATTAAATTGCTTGTGTGGTAGTTTTAAAATTCTTTTTTAATTTTATTTTTGTTTCATTACATTTTATTGTAATGATTATTTTCACTGGATTCGATATTTGTTCCAGTAAATTCAGTTTGTATTGAACGTAAAAGGTATTACATTAGCACTATTTTTAGCTCACTCTGGTTCATAGATTTTGTAAACATCGAGTGAAGACGATTGGCCGTTGCCAAGGTCATTTCGGCCAGCGTGTTAGCTGAATTGTAATAACCTTTCTTATATATATATATATATATATATATATATATATATATATATATATATATATAGTATATATAAGCAGTATATATATATATATATATATATATATATATATATAGTATATATTCAGTGTGAGAATTTGATTCTTAGATAGGGCTATTCTTGCATGCGTGATAAATGGCATTTTTTATTGCGCTGTTCAAATTAGTAAATCACTTAGCCTATCACGTGAGCTACCATGTGATCTAAAATCGCGACTTTAAAAAGATTCTCTTTGGTAGATTTAGTAAGTTGTATTTTAAACCTTGAGGGTTCAAGAGGTTTCAGTTGTTGTTGCCAGTTTGTTTTTGAAGTTCATCTGTTTTTTTAGAATTTAATAATTTATTCTCTAGAAAACTAAACAAGTGTCCTTTTTTATAAAAGTTCTGGGAGAAAGAAATTCAGTGGAAATTTATACTGGAGTTTAACGGAAACATTATAAACTGTGATCCAATTGAGGATCTGTTACCATCTGGACAGACATCATCTGACGTCATCGTTTTCATATTGGAATTTCATCGAGATTCGAACCCGGATTCTATTAGAACTGTTTAGTGATTGGACTTGTAGTTTTCAATCTTAGGATTAAATTTTGGATTATGTTGACAAACCGTAAGTCCTATTTCCAATTTTTACATTGTTTTCTTGGGAAATAAATTATTTTGTTAAAATATACGAAGCTTGTTGGCTTCACTCTTTTCTTTTGTTACATTTGTACGAGTCTACATGTAACAGTGTTCATGCAGAAAGTTTTATCTGGTTTCCGAACAAGTATACATGGTGAACTCCAGTCACTTTAGTAGGCTCTATGAAATTATTTTCCAGCAAATACTGAATTTCTGTTTTCAAGTATTCCTGTTTGAGAGGGTTCGTCCTGTATGGGTGTTGTTTCACAGGTTTGAAATTTACAATTTCAGCGTCATGATAAATTTTCTTTGTTCTCGTAGGAACATCTGGAAAGAACTGTTCATAGTCAAATAATAACTTTTTAAGTTCATTCCATTCTTGCTGTAGCAAATGTGAAAGTTTCTGATCCAGATTATTCATAATTTCTGAATTACGAAGATTTGTCGCACCAAAATCAATAGTGTCCGATTGCATTCCTTCCCTTAAATCCTCAGTGAGTGGGACAGGTACAACTAAATGAACTGCATGATTAACCTGGCTATTTCTCCCAATATACTCCTTTAACATGTTTATTTGACAAAATTCTTTTGTTTTGCGCCTCATAGGGATATTTATGATGTAATTAAATCATTTACTTTCTTTTCAACTGTGAAGGGACCATAATACTTGGCCTGAAGAGGATTTTCTGGTATGGGCAAGGGAGCCAGAACTCTATCACCAGGCTGAAAATTCCTTTCCTTTGCATTTTTATGATCCGTTAATTTCATTTGTAACTGAGTAGAGTGTATATTAGCTCTTGCAACCTCACAAGCCTTTGACAACTTTTACTTAAAATCAGAAACATTATCAAGAAGATTGATTTTGGTATCTTCATCAGAAGAAGTGTCTCTTTCAACAACTCCAATGGTTCACGCACAGTGTGTCCAAAAACGAGTTCATAGGGACTGAATCCTAAAGCTTCTTGAACTGATTCCCTAACAGCAAACAATAGTAAATGAATGTCTTCATCCGAATCTTTACCTGTATCAAAACAATATGATCGAATCATATTTTTCAAAGTCTGATGAAATCTTTCTAAAGCCCCTTGGCTCTCAGGGTGATAGGCAGAAGATTTGAATTGTTGGATGCCTAATTCGTACATAACTTGCTGGAAAATTTCAGACATTAAATTTCACCCTTGATTAGATTGGACAGATTTGGGAAGGTCCAATTGAGTAAAAAAGAACTTTATCAAAGCCTTTACTATTGTTTTAGTTTGAATATTCCTCAAAGGAATTGCCTCTGGGAATCTGTTGACGCACATATTATGGTCAACAAGTATTGGTTACCTGATTTGGTCTTAGATAAGGACCAACACAATCTACCATTATTCTGCTAAATGGTTCGTCAATGCAGGAATAGGTTGCAAATGAGCCTTAGGTATCTTCTGATTGGGTTTTCCTACCATTTGACAAGTATGACAAGATCAGCAATATTTACAAGCATCACTTTTGATTTTTGGCCAATAGAAGTGAGTCAAGATCTTGTGATAAGACTTATTACCTCCTAAATGACCAGCCAAAGGAGTTTCATGGGCCAGACTAAGACTTTCCTATCTGTAAGATTTTGGAACTACAATTTGATAGTTCACTGACCACTCGTCACCAGCAGGTACCACGGGAGGTCTCCATTTTCTCATAAGAATACCATTTTTAATGAAATAACAAACAGGTACTTCAGTGGCTTCAGTTTCACTAATGGCCCTTCGAAACAAACAGGAGATCTCAGGATCTTTTCCCTGTTCGACGACAAGTTTGTCACCCTGATTTGTATAAAGAGAATGAGTAGTTAAAAGAGGATCACTGTGATCAACACCTTCTGATTGATCAAACAAGGAGTGAAAGTGACCTCATCAAAAGCCTGACCAGTACATGTGTCTGCAAAAGGAATACTTTCCTAATCAACATTAATCTCAAGAGCGTTCTTTACCATAGCTCTAGTGACTGCACAAGCTGGGTACAAATCATGGAATTCTTTTTCAATAGGATCCACTTTCGGATCCAAAGAAGGCTTGTCAGTTACAAGTGGATTAACCACAACCTTAGCTCCAGCTAGGTCATTGCCTAGTAATAAATAAATGCCGCCAACGGGTAAAGAAGACGGTTTTCCGACTGTCACTAGTTCTGAGACTACGTCTGATGACAAATTTACACAGTGGAGAGGAACATTAATAAATCTGGACTCTACTCCCTGAATAAGAACACTATCATTAGAAGAAGACTTCTCAGAAAAAGGCAAAGTACCTGATAATAAAAGACTCTGAGAAGCTCCTGTGTTTCTTAAAATTTTAATAGGGATGGGATTGGATGAATCAACCAAGATTGATATAGAACCCTTCGACATGGATGGTTCATAATTCTCCATAATAAAATCAGACTGTGATTTATGAGACCCAACAAATGTATTTCTTTTAATACATGACCGTGACCTTGACCTCTTACAAAATAAGAGCATTTGGACTAACTCTGTCTTCATTCTGATGCTTATTTGTCAATTGAAGCAATCAGAAATAATGTGTCCTTTCTTCTTGGAATAGGTGCACGTAGGAAGAGACATGGGTTTTTAATCAATCTTATCAGAAGCTTGATTTCTAAAAGTTGTGCCAGGTTGAGATTTAGAATACCCTTTTATCAGAAGACTGCTAAGTGGAAGACTTGCCTATATAAAGAACTTTATCAGCTAAGGAATACTCGTCAGCAGCACGAGCAGCATTTTCCAAGGCTTCGATCTTCTGCTCATCAAGATAAGTCTTAATGTCACTATGGACACAGTTCTTGAACTCTTCAAGTAATACAAGTTGTCTAAGACTTTCATAATCTTGATCAACTTTCTTGGCTAAGCACCATCTATCAAATTACTGCTCTTTTTCTCTTGCAAATTCGACATGAGTTTGTCCAGCTTCATTTTTATATTTTCTGAATTTTTGCCGATAAGCCTCAGGGACTAACTCATAAGCCTTTAAGATGCATTCCTTAACCAGATCATAGTCTAATTCCATCTTGTATTTTAATTTTAATTCCTTTACTTTTGTGTCAGAGTCTCATACAGACTTACTGATCGATACCAAAGCACTTTTATCCAAAACATTCTTTTCCACCAAATACTGGACCAAAATGTTTTTTATTTCTTGCTTCTTTAAAGAAGCTTTTGCCTCAGAAAGATCATATTTTCTGGCAAGCTGAAGCAATTCATCTTTCTTTAAAAGGTCTAACTGTTCCTGGATATGCTTTGACAGAAAGATCTCCACTTTTGATGACATTGTAACACAAAAAGCCTGTTGATTTCACTAAAGATTTCTAAAATGAAAATTAATGCTTTAGTTTTAAACAATTCTGAAACTCATTGTAACACAAAAAGCCTGTTGATTTCACTAAAGATTTCTAAAATGAAAATTAATGCTTTAGTTTTAAACAATTCTGAAACTAGGGGAATTTAAATTTCAAAGACCAAAGTGTTCTGAAATATTTTAGCCAAAATTCATATGTCCCAAGGCTGAGCGCCCAATTCTCTTGTTCCGTGTTTAGGCTCTTACAAAACGTAACAGAAAAGAGTGAAGACAACAAGCTTTGTAAAATTTAACAAATAATTCATTTCCCTAGAAAACCAAGGTAAAAATGAGAAAAAGAACTTACGGTTTTACGAATCAAATCCAAAATTAATCCAAGATTTACAAAAATAGAAGTCCTATTAATAAAGAGTCCTAAATGAGTCTGAGTTCGAATCCCGATGAAATTCAAAATGGAGAGCGATGACGCTTGTCGTAACCCTCCAAGTATAGATGTGACAACAGTTCCTTGCTGAATCATAGAAAATATTATTCCAGTGTTGAATTCCGAATAAATTTCAATGAATGTCTTTATCCAAGAATTTCGTAGGAGCACTTATATTTCCAGGGAAAAGAATCACCTGTATTCCAGAAAATAGAATTGCAACTGGTCCCAACAAAACACATTTAAGTGTCAATTGTTTGGAGCTCCGAATGAATAAATCTCTATATAGACAACAGTTGTACACAAGTTGTTTAAGACGCAAAACATGTTCTCGGATAAGGGTCACATGGTCACACTTCCAGAACAAAATGGAAGCTTTTTACATGCCCAACATCACGTACTCCCAGTATGGCCTTAACTGAAATCAATGGTTCTTACTCTGCGAAAGAATAAAATTTTTTTTACAAAAGTTGTTTACCAGCACCCTTACTGGTTCTGAATCAAAGTTAGCAACTAGATATAGTGTTTCTATTTTCAGATCAAAGAGAACTGAACTGAAGTTCTGAAAAATGTCAAAACCAGTAAACAAAGTTAACTTATAAATAGAATGTAATGGAAAATAAAAAAATTAAAACTAAGAAACAAATAATTAAATTACATCTACGTAACTATATATATATATATATATATATATATATATATATATATATATATATATATATATATATATATATATATATATATATATATATATATATATATATATATATATATATATCTGTGTGTGTGTGTGTGTCGATCTAGTTGAGTTGGAGAAGTAAATTGAGGCATTTATTGTAAAGCGTTTCCTGCAGAAGTTCAATCATTACTGGACTAAAATGTAGTAACATATATATTTATCTTTATTCACATATTCAAGAAAACGTTTTTAACCACTCTTTGCAGAATTTTTTTAAAACTTAAAGCTATAATTCTCCCAAAAAGCGCGTTGATAATTAAGTGAAGTGTTTGGTCAAAGCGGATCATTGCCTCACATTTTATTTTAAATGTTTTAGAACGGGATTTCGGCTCAAAAGAAAATGATAAATATCAGATTGCAATGTGATACAGTAATTTTGTTGAACATAATGCACTGACTTTAACCCAGATTAAAACATTTATGGGAAGTAGCTATCAAACATTGACACCATTTCCAACATTCATTCTAATCCAATGAGATTTAAATAGATTACAATTGTAAAGTTATTCCTTCAGAAAAGATAGTTATTTTATGTAGAGAAATAGAACAGTTACGAAGCTTTCTAATGACCAATCTGCCAGACTTGCAATGAATTAAAGAAATATTCTCAGTTTCAAACTTTTAATCCACAAACAGGTAATGAGGATTCACGTGTCGAATCAACACCAAAGCCCTATTTAGATGTTGTAACCAACACCAACGAGTTCGATTCAACACAATATGCCTCGGCTGGTAGTACCAGCTATGCAAGCCCGGAGTCTGACAATACTGGTGTCCATGACGTTAAATCCCAACCTGACATTGGTTCCAACAATACAACAGAGGAGTTATTTACAGACAGAGGTTGTATCGGAAACACCATTTTTAAGAAAACATTACTTTCTGTTTGCTAACCAAAGCGGTTGTCCATCATAACGATATTTAATGTTAATGGTTGGCCGGATTTTTTTAAACATTTGAGTAGGAATCATGCGTGGAATCCATGATCTATGGTCATGCAACAATCTTAACACAACTCTTGAATGTGCACTCAAAATCCAAACATGAAAACTCACGGCATTTAACAGCTAACCGCATGTCTTTTGGACAGCTAATCTGCGTTGAAATGTTAGTATGATTTCAAGTTTTGTGCTTAGAAAGCTATGTAACTAAGCGGTCATAGTTTCTCTCAGGATGTTATTATAAAAAACATAATACTTAGTCGCTTCCATCAGATATGTAATGCGATCCAAATAAAATCAAAGATCACATCACATGCTATAACAAATGCGTTGAACGTTGTTTAGATTTTGTACATTGTCTAATAGCTATGCTAGTAGCCCTATTTGAATGAAAATACTATACTCTAATCCAGCATACCAATAGCTTCATAATGTTAAACCTGTTTGCAGATATCATAAGACCAAAATTATAATCGGCAGTCCGAATTTCACTATGAATAGATTAGTAAATTTCACATTTTAAGGGATGAAGTGATGTCTATGATTAATAGCTGAGCCAAAGTTGTGCTTGCTGCAAAAACACAGACTCATATACAACAAAACACGTTAATACTCGATCAAACCTCGCTTGGAATAATCATACTATTCATCAAGATGACGACATAATCACTTTCAAAATTTTATTAAACGAAATTGTATGGTTTGTAATCGATATCAAACCTTCTAGACTAAACGAATTTGTGTAATATGAATCTCATTTCCTAATAAAAGATCTGTGAAAGGGAAATTCACTCATAGTGAAGTCAGTAAATCACCGTTCACAAGCAAAGGGGAAAAATAACATAATTTTTAACATGTTACCTTATTTAATTTTACGATTACAAGACTTTTCAAAGGGCTCTATAAATTGGTAATTCTTCATAATGGCAGAATCAGACAAATAATGTTTTGCTTTAAACCAGTAAACAAAATTCACTTAGAAATAGCATGTAATGGAAAATAAAAAACAATTTAAAACTAACAAACAAATAATTAAATTACATATACGTAACACTTCCCCATAAACAAAAAAGAAAGATTTATATAATAATTATAGGTTACTGCATTTGTATGGGAAAATATGAACGAGTTTTTCGGATGGCTATACTGCACGACCTTGGGAGTGCAGTATATCCATCCGACAAAACGAGTTCATATTTTTCCATACAAATGCAGTAACCTTTTTATTATATGCTCATTTTCATATTCTAACCGAGGCTTAAATATATAATTAAAAATGCACTACAAGAAACAAAGTAACTGGATGTATGCCGTATTCCAATCTAAATACACAGGCGTAGCTGCATCGTTACACAACAACATTATTAATGCGCACGTAACTCCGCCCAGACAAATTTGAAGTTGGTCGCGCGCTAGACGTAAGTTTCGAAAGAAAATGGCATTTGGTCTACTTAAAATTGAAATCTGGAGTAATATTGTTAATGAATGCCCTTTGCAACAACTTTTCCATTTGATCTGGAATGAATACGTTTTGATATTTTTGTCGATTCGACGCAATTTCGTAATTATGGTCTGGATTTATCTACATGAAGTAACTTACATCGGATTCCAGCAGCGTCTGCCAATTTAATCGTATTGAAGTGTGTTGACATCGGCGTGCGTGTTTCTGTTCTGTCATTGAACAATTCAGATCATAATGTGGCAAAAATATGAAGTTTTTCAATTGCAATTATCGAAAAGACGCTGTGGAATTTAATGTTTTATTTCATTTTGAGTGCAGTAAGGAGGATGTAACTGCACTTGGAATAAACTCGAAATTACAGTACAATTTTGAAATGTGTAACCAAGCTTGAGAACCCATGACATGGCTCATGTAATTCGGGTTTGCAGAACTAAGAAAGTACATTTTGAGGAAATTCAGGATGTAAAATTGTAAGTATATTTTTGATATTTTTATTACCAGCAAAAAGACAGTTTATGTCTTATAACTTGGGTGTTATTGTAAGGACCCTGTCTGGCGTCTATAGCTAACCTAAATCTGAAACAATGTATCAAAAAAGTTAGCGCGGAATATGCCAAAGCAGTTTGTATGTGTCAGTCCACTAAACATCTACTTGAGTTCATTCAGAAACAAATTGTTTGTTTACAATAGAAAGTAGTTCCTTTATTCGCGTGAATGCAGTATGAAGTCAGCGCGAGGAGTTCAGTATCGCAAAATATTACACGATTCTGACAATGTAAAGTTAACGGAGAAAAAATTGAGCATATAATAAAGTTTTCTTATTACCATAGGTTAATTATATACGAGGTTTATAAAAAAAAAAAAAAATAACGTACGAAGAACTCTTATGAATTATACAAAGTGTACATGAAATAATATTTCTATACACAGGAACGTGCATCTGCTATTAAATTGTTTTTTCCCTTGATGTGCCTGATGTCAATATTGTATTCATGTAATAACAAACTCCACCTAAATAATCTCTGATTTTTTTTTTCATCTTGTCGATGAAAGAAAGAGGGTTGTGATCACTAAAAACAATTATCTGAGAAGGAGCTGAACTAATGTAAACTTCAAAATGTTGTAATGCCAATATCAAAGCCAAACATTCGTTCTCGATTGTTGAATAATTTCTTTGGTGCTTATTTAATTTCTTAGAACAATAGCACACTGGATGATCAACACCATTTCTATCTTCTTGAATCAATACTGCTCCAAGCCCAACATCACTTACATCAACAGACATTTTAAATGATTGACTGAAATTTGGAGCTGTAAAAACTGGTGCACTCTTAAGTATGGCCTTTAACTTGTTGAAAGCTTCCTGACATTTTTCAGTCCAAAGATACTTGGTTTTCTTGCTCAATAAATTTGTCAGACGGTCATTGCCTCACATTTTTTTTTAAATGTTTTTGAACGGGATGTCAACTCAGAAGAAAATGATAAACATCAGATTGCAGTGTGATACAGTTATTTTGTTGAACATAATGCACTGACTTTCATGCATATTACAACATTGACGGAATGTAGGTATGAAAGCTTGGCACCGTTTCCAACATTCATTCTAATCTAATGAGATTTAAATAGACTTTAACCCAGATTAAAACATTTATGGGAAGTAGCTATGAAACATTGACACCATTTCCAACATTCATTTAATCCAATGGGATTTAAATAGATTACAATTTGTAAAGTTATTCCTTCAGAAAAGATAGTTATTTTATATAGAGAAATAGAACAGTTACGAAGGTTTCTAATGACCAATCTGCCAGACTTGCAAAGAATTAAAGAAATATTCTCAGTTTCATACTTTTAATCTGCTAACAGGTAATGAGGATTCACGTGTCAAATCAACACCAAAACCCTATTTAGATGTTGTAACCAACACCAACACTAACGAGTTCGATACAACACAATTTGCCTCGGCTGGTAGTACCAGCTATGCAAGCCCGGAGTTTCGCAATGTTCGTGTCCATGACGTTAAATCCCAATCCGACATTGGTTCCAACAATACAACAGAGGAGTTATTTACAGACAGAGGTTGTATCAGAAAGACCATTTTAGAAGAAAACATTACTTTCTGTTTGTTAACCAAAGCGGTTGTCCATCATAAAAATATTAGCTTTAATGGTTGACTACATATTTAAATGTTTGGCACTCAAAATTGAAACATGAAACTCAGTTTTTGGCACACGGTGCTGTTGAAAAACATTTATTTAAAGGTACAAAAAGTAAGATAGCGCATACATTTTTATACAGCAAAACTCGACGCCCACCTTACAGCTAACTCCACATCTTTTAGACAGCCAACCTTACGTCCATCGGACAGCTAAAGTCCAAACCCGATCAAAACTGTAACAGATCAAATGCTTTGAAATGTTAGTATGATCTCAAGTTTTGTGCTTAGGGAGATATGAAACTAAGCGGCCATATTTTGTTACAGGATTTTATTACAAAAAACATAATACTTAATCATTTGGATCAGGTATGATATGCGATGGAAACAAAATCAAAGATCACATAACATGCTATAACAGCTAAATAGAACGTTGTTTAGATTTGTACATTGTCTAATAGCTCTATTATTAGCCCCGTTGGGAAGATAAATAATACATTTAAATGGAAACGCTTTACCTCAATCTAGTATAATAATAGCTTCATAAAGTTAAAACTGTTTGCAGATATCATAAGATCAAAATTATCATTGGCAGTCCTATTTATAATCAATGAATAAATTAGTAAATTTCAAATTTTAAGGGACGAAGTCATATCTATGATTAATATCTGAACCAAAGTTGTGTTTGCTGCAAAAGACAGCCCAGATACAACAAAAGACCCAGATCAAACCTCGCTTATAACAATTATACTATCAATCAAGATGACGATGTAATCGCTTTTAAAATTTCAATAAACGAGATTATAGTGAATGATATAGGTGAATATTAAACGATAGTGCGTGATCGTTGATGTCGATTAAAATGAAATAATTAAAACCTTTTAAAGTAACCATTTATTTGCACATGATAGTTTGCCCTTTCACAGACCAGGAGACCCTCATGGTTATGTTTTAATATAAAGAATATCATTTGCGAGCCAGGTAATAGTAATGGTAATTTACTTCCTTTGTTTCATTAATTTGACTGCACGAGATGTCATTTCGTCGCAGTAAATCGCATTCCTGTGCAAAATATAGCTTCGCTGATGTTCTCAACACGGAAGGAAAGTGTTGTTAATTGTTTGGCGTATCTATGAAAGTTCACAATTTCTTATAATATTACCTATTTATGAAAGAAAATCCAGTTTCACGAAAAGAATTTGCGACGCATAAACTAAAGCCCAAGATGTCAATGGCCACTTACAGGACAATAATAATACCCAGAATGACGAGGTAAGAGGATGATTCGAAATCATAATAGAAAAATGTTAAAGATTTGAACAGGTTTCTCAAGTGGCATCAATTTAATTGAATCCATCTTGCAATAATTATACATTTTTATACCAAGCTTTTCTAACAAGCAATGAGACTTGTTAAAATTTCTTCAAGTTATGCACTGAACTGGAAGTTAATAATTCATAACACTGACAAAAACTATGGATTCATGTTCCATCTGTGTGCTTAGCAATATCTACAAATAATAGGCATAAATTGTTCTGTTATTAATTTTTGAGATTCATTTCTATAACGATTTGAAACTATAAGACCTCAACTTAACATTTACATTATTCATAAAGTCGCAAAGCTTGAAAATCAATTAGATGATATGCATGAACGAACATTATTTCTACGGTTATTTATGCAGTGTGTAATCGAGTTTCACGGTTATGTGAAAGGTCAACTCTAGTCCGATTGGCATAAATTTAATCACCGAAACAGAAACAAATGAAACAAATGACTGTTGATCTTTACAGTTTACTTGAAATTATTTTACAATTAAAACTGATTGCCTACTTATTGAACTGTCGTTGTTTCTATGCTGTTGATGCATATTTTGTAATCGAGTTCAAAGGTTCTAGACTTCATGAATATTAAAAACAGGAATCTCAATTCCTAATTAAAGATTTGTGAAAGGGAAACTCATTCAGTGTGGCATGACTTTAATCACCGACACACAACAATGGGGAAAATGACACTTAATTTTTCACGTTACCTTATTTAGTTTTACAATTGAAAGACTCTTTAAAAGGTTCTGTAAATTGGTAATTCTTCACAGTAGCAGAATCAGACACATTTCGCTTTAGACAAATTGATACTTTTATTTCCATATTAAGGAACTACAATAAGGAATAGTAAACTAAAATACTCATACAGAAAGCTGGTTCTATTATATTCAAATTTATAATAGCCGGCTGCATTCATCGAATGTTTTTGCGCAAATGTGTTACGATTCTACTAAGAAAAGCAAACACTCAGCAAGACAGAATAATATTAATTATTAATGTTAAACCAATAATATTTCTAGATGTGATAAATTCTAACAGTGTAGGAAAATAGAGTGGTTAAGATATTTAATTTTTAGCCAAGACACTTGTCCGAAATGTATTTTTGATATGCTGGCTTGATAAACATTTTCTTATGCATATCTTTATTGTATGCATGACTTTTATTCATGATTGCAGTTTGTAGTTTAAGCTAATAGTCATTGCACATAACCTACTTAGATAGCTAATTCCTGTCAATGATTGTACGTCGAACACTCACATAATATTTGTAATCATGTTTACGAAGCTTTTGACCTTAGAAAGTTCTAGAAGCGAACTTTTATAACCCACAATTTGGTCATCTTATTGTCTTTTTAATCATTATATAAGGTTCCGATAAACCAAATTATTTATTTATATTTTCATATCAGTCTAATTGAATCACCTTTAGTTGTTTCCAGGGATAATTTAAGAGGAATCATTTATTTGAACTATTCGTTGGAATTACAAAGATATTTGACTTATCCGACTAAAAACCTACTTGGGAGTATTTAGGATTCATTCGAAAGCATTGTGGTAAGTATCATTGTCATACATTAAGACTGTGGGTACATCAGCACATTCAAAATTGGAAGTCATTTGGAATATTGTCTTCTTTTGGACTTGTAATAGAACATTCATGATTATTTGGAATTTAATTCACAAATACTGTAAGTTCCTCTAAAATTTTTATATTGTAACTTGGAGAATTATATTCTTTCCTGACTTTACTAAACTCTCCTGTTGTGCGTCTTTCTGTTACTTAGTTAAGGACCATAGAGTCGTATCACATAGTTACTCAGTTGGTTCATTTTATCGTTATCTAAGGAAAATAAGACAATTAATTCAAACATATTTTGGTTAGTTGTAACGATTTTAGCTATATATCTTATGCGAATGTCAGCATATACAGAACATTCCTTGCGATGGTGCGAGAGGGATGCAGGCAATTACCAAGGGAGGTGTTAGGGTGTGTTGAACTACCTGGAGATGTTTTGCAGCTGCAATTTTCAAATTATTTCCCCTCACCTTAGTGTAATGGGTGCAATTCTTTCAAAACGTAAATTAGGCCGGGGATGGAGTTTGGCAACTGACATAAAAATTGTTCTCTTTTCAAACTAGTGCGCCACTAAAGAGCATAACCCCCGAGCGAATCGAACCCTCGAGCCGCTACTAAACATTCTGCATAATAAGACGAATTCTCTTCTAAAAAGTTAAGATGATATTAAAATGTATTCTATTTCTGATCAAAAATGCTTATGATTTAGTCCCATCTGTCTATTTTCTTGAAGGTTTTGACAACATACGCTTCTCAACTTTAACAGTATTAAAGTATGATTTAAAAAAGGGGCTCTTGTTGAGGTAGACTAGATTATTAATCGTGAGATATTCACAAGTAACAAAGTTTTCTTCTTAAATGTATTTTCATATTACATACGGTCATGACATCGTAGTTGTAAGTATTTACAGATCAATTTTTGTGTAATATGATCGTTTGTATTATATTATTTCCAGAGTATTCCGTGTATAACATAGTCTTTTGCATTTCACTATTAATATGATAATTTGTATTCCAATATTTGCAGATTAATATGTGCATAATATGGTAATTTTTTGTTACGACTCTATCGTCTTAATACAAAAGGGCGAAAACCAGCAAGTTTTATAAAAATTCAACAAATAATTATTTCCCAAGAATACAAAATGAAAATTTGAAAAGAACATACGTATTGTGAACTAAATTCAAAATAGTCTTAAAATGTTCCATCACAAGTCCAAATCCACAGAGTTCCAAACGAATTCCAGTGGTGTTCTAAATAAATTCCAATATTAAATGTGTACATGTGACTGTAGTCTCAAATATTCTAATACGCCACTGGCCAGGAATGTGGTGATATGTTAATAGTCTTTATGTAACATAATAATATAATTTTAATGGTCCATTACTAACTTAACCTGTATATTATATTGTAATTTGTATTCCGCTATTTGCAGATTAATGTGTATAATACGGTCGTTTTTATTCCACTATTTGCAGTCAATTGCCAGTTAAATGCTTTAAGCCAATATCTTATTAAGAATCAACCGACAGAGAAATTATATCGACATGGGCAGAAGATAAGCATTAAATGCATCCAGAGCGATTCAAATCATCCAGAGTACGACTATCACCAGTTTTCTGAAGATTCGCCTGTAGAATTAACCTGCCATGATGGACAGTGGATTGGATATTACCCAGAATGCTTCAGTAAGATTATTCGATATTTCGACATAAATGATTAATCATCACTATTTATTAAACAAACATCCGACTTGGAACAAACTGAAACATGCACATGGATACTGCAACATATGATGCAGATTCAATTTTCAAAACCAAAAATTGTATGTTGGAACAGGGAAAAGGGCCTTGGTCATGTATGGAATTTTTGATAAATTTTGACTGCCAATTTAATTACAAACGCGTCCAAGAGCAGAGATTTATACTTTCATAGTCTGTTTGATTCCCTTTGACTGCCCAGGCAGTTAAGACTGTGTGTAAGAGAAGGGGTTATGCAAGTATATTCTTATGTATATGTATATGATTATAAATCATAATTGTATTTTGGACGATTAGACCTTGTCCAAAATCAAATTCATTGTCTACCTGACCAGTAAGTTTTTTTTTTTTTTTTTAGTAAACAAATAATACATAACTAATATCATCTCAATGAGTGTGGGATTAGGATTATTAGGATTAATAATAATAGAAGTAAACATATTTATTTATGTCTGGATCATGGTTATTGGAATTCCAGCATAAATATACCTAGCCTACCGGATTTTTACCACATTATATATTATAAATTTAGTAACAGATTATTCTAGAAATCAACTTTTGTCCTACATCTTGGCTCCTCTTTTGTGTCTTCGTATTTTATATAATCTTGTTTATCTAAAAAGTATTCATTCGTGCTGTAAGAACTTGAAGCAGAATCGTTTGCATTGCTGTGTTCAGTATTTGATTTGGGCAAAATTAATTATTGAAATTACTTATTCACTGGAAATACAAAGTGCTCTTAAATAATACTCCTGGACAGAAACATTAAATGGGAATGATTGTAAATTCAGACAAGGGCATCTTGGATTATATTATTGTAATTCAACACAAGATTGTTGTCACAACATCACTTCACAGGCCATTACAGGCACATCAACACCTTCATCGCTCGATTCTATTTTGAACATCACTGGAATTTAATTAGAACTTTATTCATTAGGACTGGTGATAGAGCTTTTTGGACTATTTGCAATTTAATTGGCAATAATGTAAGTTCTTTTTTCAATTTTCACTTTGTATTCTAGGGAAATAAATTATTTGTTGAATTTTACAAAACTTGTTCGTTTTCGCTCTTTTCTATTATTAAGTTTAAGACCATAGAGTGTAATATTAGTCTGTCTGATACACTGTACCCAGTACCACTCCGTGGCCTAAGCGATTAAAGCGTCCGACTCGGATGCTGGAGGTCGCGAGTTCGAAACCCTGCCGAGTCATACCAAAGACTTATAAAATTGGTACTATCAGCTGCCTCGCTTGGCGCTCAGCATTATGAGGTTAGTGTAAGGCCTGGCTGGCCTGATAACAGGAAAATGTGACAGGACGGGACATGATGCCACATGTCTGCGATCTGAAGCTCCAGTGCCAGACATCACTAAAAATTGCCACACTGCAGACATCGTAGCGATATGACTAAATATGTTAAATCTACGTAAAATTACACATACCCAAATCCTTTACCTATATTATTAAAAACGTGTATGTATGTGTAGTCTATTTGATATATTCTGAATGCCAGTGTTACGTATATGTAATTTAATTATTTGTTTGTTAGTTCTATTTTTTTTTTATTTTATTTTCAAGCATTACATGTTACTGTAATGATCATTCTGTCTACAGGATTTGATTTTTTTATATAAATTCAGTTCAGTTCTGACTGTTTTTCTTATTCTCAAAGTAAACAAGTCATGATTGCAACATTGTATTTTAGCTGACCTAGTTCCCGACCTTGATTCAGAACTTATAAACAACTTTTCTTTTATTTTTTTTATTCATTCCCAGTGAAAGAATCACTGATTTTCAGTCAATGTCATAGCTGGTCTACGTGATACTAGACTTGTAACTAAATGATCACGTGACCCATCACGAGTGTCAAAACTGCGCATCAGTTGGTTAACCCATGTTATTATAGATTTAATTCAATCGTAATTCACACCTTCAGAGCTCAAAGGTGTTTTTGTGTTGTTGCCAGTTTGAATTGAGTTTTTATTTTAAATAATTTATTTTCCCTGGAGACTTTATCTAGTGCTCATTCGAATTCTTTGACAAAGACATTTATTGGAAACTATTCGGAATTCTAAAGCCGGATTATTATTCTTAGATTCGAAAAGGAACTTTTGACACGTCAACACAAAAGAGGTTATAGAAGACGTCATCGCCTTCCATCTTGGAACTTCATCGGGATTCTAACTGTGATTCATTTAGAACTTTTTAGTTATAGTACTTATATTTTAAATTCTACGATTAATTTTTGGATTAGATTCACAAACCGTAAGTCCTTTGTCATATTTTTACCTTGTTTTCTAGGGAAATAAATTAATTTGTTAAATTTTTCAAAGCTTGTTGGCTTCACTCTTCTTTTTGTTACTTTGTACTAGCCTAGTCACGTAACACCAGTACAACTAAAAACGTGTTCAAAGTAAAGGACGAATTTACATATATTTCATTTTACTGAAGTTGAAATATAAGTACGTGCGGACTTGAACATTTTTAAAAATTTTAAACTTCTAAATTAAAAATGGTCATCTTTATCATCATTCATAAATGGATCTAACATAGTTGATTGCCCATGTAGAGACAAGACAATAATTTAGAATATCAAATCTAGCCACGTGCAACGACAGTACTATAATCTCATGCACGTTAGGACATGTTAACCTCAGGTAGCAACTTGTCCAAGTACATTTAAATTGACCGAACAACAACTATGCATAATTTCTTTAAAGTGTTTTACTATTTGCATGTACAGGGCAAATATGTATAAACACCTTAACAAACATTATGCAGCTATGGTTCCAAGATTAAAACTCTGTTTGGCTCAAAATTGACCAACCATTTCAGATTAGAAGAAATATAAATATTATGGACATTCAATGTTTAATAAACAGACCATACAAGTCTACTGTAGGTGCGAGAAGTTACCGTTTTATCAAATCATCCCGGCAGCTACTGACAACTTCATCTGCATGAAGCACACGCCAAGATGTGGAACAGAGCGATCAATATTAGTAAAGGTGACTACATTTTTGTGTTAAACGCAGGCTGCACTGTGATTTTATTCTAAATTAATCATTGAATTTGTGATGAATAGATTTAGAAGCCAATTGGAGTTCGTTGAAAGAAATATATATCGGACACGTAGAAATGTAACTTGTTTCGTAGTTAGAGAGAGTTAGAGAGATCGAAAGGAATTTGATGACATTTTATATATTTTCCAGCGAGTTGCTTGCCTATCGTTCTGAAAGATTTCTTGATGGAGGAACAAGACGCAATGAAAGAATATCGAAGTGGTGAAAGGATAAGCGTTTCATGTTCTAGACATAAACTACGATCACAAGCTGAAGAGAACCTCTGGAACCATGAGTTTTATGATGAGGCAAATGCAGACCGGGCTAGAAATCTGACCTGTCTAAACGGGCGATGGGTTGGAGAATACCCAGAATGCTTTGGTGAGGATGAAGTGAAATTCATTCAAAAGACAATGCATGTCTATAGTGTACGCAAGTAAATTTTTTGTGCACTATTGTTGTATTCGTGAGCAGACTTGATAGATACTTTAAACACGAACTAATCATCAATAATTCATAATTTCGGAAACAGAACATTAAACAGAATAATTGTTAAACTATGTGAAAAATAGTCAGGTGCGTTTGATTGTCTGATAAAACATTATTTGCACACGTACTGCAACACTAGAAGTGCCAACTGAATCATTAAAATTAAATGTTCTATAAATTCTATGATTGACAATAAAAGAACAACTTTGGTTGCTTGGCAAGATCTACAAGGATAAATTGCTGTTTGTCATGATAGGTATTTCACTATATATATATATATATA
>JAECUM010034865.1:0-21981 GCA_016617855.1 Megalonaias nervosa
AGTTTCACCTCCTCCAAAGAAAAGGAGAGTTATATATGATAGTGACACGGATCTCTAATTACCCGTGAATAACCCAAGCACGGACACTCATGCTACATGTATTTACACTACAACAGAGCTGTGGCCTGAGTACAGTTTCATTATGTACAATATAGTTTTCTAAATTGGAACTACTTGTAATGAAAATGAAACATTTTCTTGTAATAAATATTAAGTGTTTATTGTTAATTTCATATAACATCAATATATTAAATGTGATAATACCTAAAAACTATGCAACATTTAATGTTGTTATTTTGTGTTGACTCACGCATAAAAACTGTGTGCTTCGGATGACACGTCACGCCACAGTCCTCGTTAACATATTTGTATTAATGCACCGCATGTAAACATTGGCGCGTGAGCTATATTGCCCAAGGGAGAAGTTCTTTCTTACTTTAAAAGATAATATTGGGTGAGAAAAATAATCTACGTTGGGGTTTGGACCGAGACAAGGAAATCCCAGTCGCGGGGTTACTTTATATGTCTCCCCACCCGGCAAGCCTAGTGGGGAGACAAATAATGTAACCCCTTGACTGGGATTTCCTTGTCTCGGTCCCAACCACAACATAGATTCTATATTTCTTCTTCTTTGTCTTCTAATTTATGTGTTCTCGTCTTCTCCTCCACCAACATCTTATATTCTGCACTACATTCTTCTTTTGTTCTTCTCATCTTTCTTCTCCTCCTTTTCTTCTTTCTTTACCTCTATCTCCTCTTTTTTCCTCTGTTCATTTTCCTCTTCTTTCATTATTTTTTCATTCCATCTTCTCATTTGTTCTTTGTCCTCTATGTCTTCCTCTTCTTCTTTTTCTTGTTTACTTAGTTCTCTTAGCCATTCCACCGCCTTCCTTAAATTATTTATATCCATTTTGAGACGGTGGGGACAATAACAACCATCCTCAAATCTCACCAACATTTCCTCCACCATCACAATATCATCCACCCCTTCCTGCATGTTCATTTTGTCCAAATGTTTGCTGGCCATCTTCTTTGATTATTCAATGTTGAATCATGTGAATTGTTTGGTAGGTGATATGGGTAGTTGGTGAGAGGGGATGTTTTCCTTCACGTCCGTGCTTGAGACAGATAAAGTGCAGCGTTCGTCAATCGCGAAATATTCGTCTTATGGAGGAAAACAAACCTAACCAACGTAAGAGCCAAATTGCTTATTCCACTTCAAAATGCTCAACAGAACGTGGAAACAGTACCACCCTATTTAACCAACCTAAGAAAATAACCCTCCTATATCAAATCAGATGGCAAGGGAGCCACCCCACCACCCCAAAAAGGGATTAGTGTACAAGCTGAGCACCTACCCCCCTAAAGCAATGCCATGAGTTACCAAAAATCTAACTCAAGTTTACTAGTCACCCAACAGCCTGTATACACACTGCCAAGTAATGAACCTTCTAACATGACAAGTAACAAAACAATAAGCAATGCAGGTAACAAAGGAACATGCAATGTAGGTAACAAACCAATCCCACTAACTATTAATCAAACTAACTCGATAACCTTCACAAATACCAATACCATTTATTACTTAAGGGTCTTATTGGCGGGTATTCCAGCCGTTACCAAAACTGATCTCATACCATGGATCCCCTTTATCAAACTACTCACTGATTTTTTGGAAAAACACCTTGTTTCCATCCAATAAACGCCCAGAACAAAACCAATTAAATAACTTATAAAAATCGAAATGGATAAAACTAAGAAAAACTGTCTAATAATCTGGCAATGGAATAGTCGGGGACTAAATATCAACAAACATGCATTTCTTATCAATCTAGACAATACAAATAAAAAACCGATATTATTTGCATCCAGGAAACTCTATCACATTAGACTTCCAAATACTTACCAAAAATCCCCGGCTACTCAACCAGCCAATTCGTTATGAGGGAAAGCGAAAATAAAGGGGGGGGGGGTCTGGCTGTCTTTGTCAGTGACTCACTCTCAAATACAACCGCTGGTTAACAGTCAGACCCTCAGACTGAAGAAGGACACACTATAACCCTAGAGTACCATTCGGTACTTATGCACATAGGTAAGCTGACAATAGAAATTTTCAATATCGAAGAACTTACACTGTTTCCCCCCTCAATTATGACCAAATATCCAGTTCTGCAAATGAATACATAATATGTGGCGATTTCAACGCACATAGCAAAGGTTGGGGAGGAAACCGCCTAAACAAGCGGGGTACAATGATTGAGGAATGATTATACAACAATAACCTAGTCATACTCAACGACTGAACTACAACTAGGATTAGCCCAGAGGATGTCTCCTCATCCGCATTAGATCTAACGATCTGCACCCCCAATTTTAGCCTCCTTGACAAACTGGGAGGTGGATCGAGAAACGACATTAGTAAGCCACCACTTCCCTATACATATTACCATTAATCTTACCAACCCAAGCGTTAACTTCTCTAAAGTTCCCAAATGGAGACTGGATAAAGCCGACTGGCACACATTCAACTCCCTACTCGCCGGCATAACTATAGAACAAGTACAAAACGAAGACATTGACAAATTCAACCAAACGTCCTAGAAGCAATAGTGCGGCTGCCATTAAAAGCATCCCAAAACAGGAAAAGGGAACAAATCTATCGCAAAACCGTCCATCCAATGGTGGAACTATGAATGCAAACATATAATCAAAGAGAAGGAAAAAGCCCTAAACAAATTCCGGCACACCGGCAAATCAAAAGACTACCTAGAATACAAATCTAAGGAAACATAAACTAGGCTTGTAATCCGAAAAGCAAAGGAAACATCGTGGCATACCTACTGCTCCACCCTTGACCTTAAAAAATGCAACTCCAAGCAAGTCTGGCGACAGATAAAAGCCATGGAAGGCAATATCACTAACAGCATGCAAAATATCCAAGGAGCGACAACCAATAAAGAAAAAGCTAACCAACTAGCAAAACATTTTGCAGGAATGAGCAGCAATAACAATCATTCAGCTGAATTCCAAGCACATCAAAGAAATATAGAATATAAATTTCCCATTTCTTCGCAGACTTGGATACAAAACATTCTCTACTTAATGCTAATTTTTCCACCGAATAATGGAAAATAGCTATTAGAGACGAAAGGAGAGGACAATTTAGGGTATGAAATATATAAAATGTCCCTCCAAATATTGAATGCATCTTGCTAAATCTGATAAATAACAGGGCAGATCCCGACAAAATGGAAACACGCCATAGTTATCCCAATCCGAAAAGCCGGAAAAGACCCCACAGAAATATCATCTTGCAGACCAATCACACTCACTGACACTATATGTAAGGTATGGAAACCATGCTTAATAACAGACTGAAACATTATCTTGAAAGCAACAACCTGATCTCAATACACCAAAGTGGTTTCCGCAACAAAAGATCCACCTTGGACCGACTAGTGAGGCTTGAATCACGCATTAAACTATCATTCAACGGCCGTGTGCACAAATGGATTGAAAACTTTCTGAAAAGAAGACAGATCAGAATCAGAACAGGTTAACACTACTCAGAAAATTACGAACTTGAGAATGGTACACCCCAAGAAAGTGTTTTAAGCCCAACGCTTTTCAACATTATGGTCAACGACCTAGAACATGCTGTGGATCTTAGCAAAATTAACTTATTGCAGTTTGCTGATGACAATGGTATATAGAAAGCGGGTAAACCTTCCAGCCAACAACTCATCTTTGATTTACAAACCAATTTAACGAAAATTGGTAAATAGTCAGATAGATGGGGATTAAACTATCCAAAAGGAAAACAACATGAGTCCTATTATCCCCTAACACCAAGTATATAATAGACCACCTACCATATATATTCAAGGCGAACCAAGCAAATTTGAGAAAATAGCCAAATTTTTGGGCATGCATTTTGATCAACACCTTACTGGTCCGGAAATGTAATGGCGATCTTAACCTTCTTAAAAACATCAAAGGACTGAAATGGGGAACTAACCAGGACAATCTTTTAACGCTTTACAGGGCTCTAATTAGGTCAAAACTGGACTATGGGTGCTAGGTCTACGCCTCAGCCAAACCAACCCTCCTTAAACAATTGGACATAATCCAATCCAAGGCGTTACAGATCTGTACAGGATCCCTAAAAACACTTCCAAAGACGAATTGCAGATCCTCACAGGTGAAACACCACTAATAGTGAGAAGAGAAGTGATATTAAGATATGCATCTAGAATCTCAGTACATGATCCCTCCTATCCCACGAGAGATATCATCAATAGATGTAATATCCCGTGTAGTAAGAGACTTGTTCTAATCCACCTTCTGGAAAGAAGATGCATCAACTAAGTAAGGAACTAAATATTGAAAGCCTTCAGGCAAAAATCATCAAACACCCAGACCTCATCCCATGGACATGTAAAAATCCTAGTATAAACTTCCTGGCAATAACCTTTGGCTCCAAACAAGACCAACCGCTAGAGATAAGATCCAAAATCTTAACAATAATTGACAACTCTTATAAAGACTATGTCAAAATGTACACCGACGGATCAAAATAAGCAACCCAGCCAGAACTGCTGCAGCCATAACTATCCCGGAAACAGATGAAAAACTTGGATCAAGACACCCTGATAATTGCTCAAGATACATTGCGGAATTCTGGACCATATTAGAAGCAATAGAATTGGCAAACAATCATAAGTTCCCCAAAACGTTAATAATTAGCGATTCGCTAAGCATTTTAAAATCCCAGGAAACCGGAAACTCAATTGGGCGAAAAAACCTCTTAAAGGAAACAAAACTGCTTCTAACGAATATGATGAATCAATACAGAATTGTAGAATTCATGTGGATGCCATCCCATATTAACATACCTGGCAATGACAAAGCAAGATCCAAACTTAGCGACCCAAACCCCGCCCCTTTCGACTACAGCATCCCAGAGATATACGAGATATACACGATATCCTCCCAAAATCACATCAAAATGTCAAAAAGAATGGGATTCCTGCCCTAAAGATCGTGCACTGTACTCAATACAGAAAACAGTGCCGCAAAACCAAAATCCCACCAATCACTCAATAAACATCACCAAGGAGCCATAAACATGATTTAAACTGGCAAACATTGCTAGCAGGCAGATGGGGGGGGGGGGGAATACATCAAACTCAATATAGAACGAGGTAGCAATTGCCCCTACTGCTAAATCACTGAGGATCTGCAACATGTGTTCAATACCTGCCCCACATACAAAAAAACAAAGGGAGAAATTAGTCAACTCACTTAAGACCATTGATTCACCATACTCCTATCCAGAATTGCTGTATCATAGCAACCCAAATCGAAACCTAACAAACGAATCAATTCTACACTTCTTTAGGGAGATAGAGAAAGTTGGAAAAATTTAATACCACTCCAACATCGTCCAAAATTACTATCGTTTATCCTTTTTCCCCTATAATCCGTCAAGCAATGCAACATAAATACAAGAATTCCAATAAACAGACTAAAGTTTGTTTTTTTTTTACAAACCTTCAAACTTATTACTTTCTTATCTACCCGTCCCACTATCCCATCCAGCTTCAAGCGCATTACAAGCTTGAAAAACCCCTTACACAATTGGATCAAGTAAGTAATGCCGCTTTCATACACGTTGCTAGAAATTAAAATAGACGCCTTCTATGTTGACGTGCCAAGGGGGAAGTTGGGTGCGGAGGTGGCATGCGGTTGACCACCTACATAGGGGTGGTAATTGCCTGTGAGCAGGCTGATGCTACTCTTGCACCTAGTTCCCCTGCGGAACAGCATGCGGTATTATGAATGTGATCCGTTGATCAATGCAAGTACAGGAATCCCAAAGTGGTTGGCAGTCAAATTACCCCCATGATCAATTCTCCTAGTACGAATACAACCATACTAACAACATCTTACTCGTTTATTTCTACATCTCAAGATATAGTGGATCATTTAAAACATATGCAAACTAGACTGGCCCACTAAATTTAGATGCTATAAGGCGGCTTAAATTCCAGCCATCAGGACCAGCTACACAATATGACAACGATTAGATGACCTAATTTAATAAGCATAGAATAAGACCCCACATTAGATTTATAAGGTGGCTAAAATCCAAAGCCATCAGGACCAGTCGCACAATGTGGCACCTTAACTACTTATTTAGGATATAGGGCCCATAATTAGATATATAAGGTGGCAAAAACCAGCCATCAGGCTCCCCCCCCCCCCGCGCACAAGACGGAAACCTTAGAATTAAATTAAGTCTCCCCAGATATTAACTTTTCAAATAACTCTCATCAAAAATATCCTAGGTTGGTCCACTGTATCAACACTACCTCTACAAGCAGCACAAATAATAGTTTCAAAATTCATAACTAAGTCATGACGACAACATTTACTTTTCTTGAAATACGGGAGCAAAAAAGAACCCGGATGTGCAACACCTTCCTCTCGTAAATACCCATCCTGCCTTGCCACGACCGGATATTTTGGACTTGCTATATGAGTGAGTGTGTGTGGTTCTACTCCCTCTCACCACCTGTCCCGTGGAGCAATACGCCCCGAAACCGGACCAAATCAATCAGCACACAATGTGTGCATTAAAGCGTTGAGGGACGCGGCACTTTTCCGTCCCTGTCGAAAAATCAATCAGCCTCCCGTAGGGGCATTAACCGATTGTGCATGCCATTGTGGGCGAATGCTAACTAAATTAAAAAAACGAACGAACGAATCGCGCCCTTCAACACTGAATAACAAAAAATGGCAAGCAATCACGTCAACAAAATGTAGAAGTTGCAAGAAGTGGCGGACGATATAGGGATGGTGGAGGAAATGTTGGTTAGGTTGGAAGATGGATGTTATAGTCCTCACAGAGTAAAAATGGAGATCAATAATTTAATAAAAGCCAGGGAAAGACTCAGAGAGCTTCTAAAAGAGGCAAAGGAGGAGAAGGATTACAAAGAGGAAAAAGAACAAATGAGAAGATGGAATGATAAGATTAAAAAAAGAAGAAAACGAAAAGAGGAAACAAGAGGAGGAAAAGGAAAAGGAGGAGGAGAAGAAGAAAGAGAAGAAGAAGTAGAAGAAGAAGAAGAAGAAGAAGAAGAAGAAGAAGAAGAAGAAGAAGACAAAAATGTGATGGAGAAGGTGAGAATTGGTAGTGGAGAAGAAGAGAGGAGAGAAGATAGAAGATAGTTAAAAGGCCCTTTTCAGGACCACTCCATTGCCTCGAAAAGATATCTATGTTCTCTTGCCTAAAATGTTTTTAGTCGATTTTTTTGTGCTAGATTTAGGTTCATAAATCTATGTTTGTGCAATATGTCTATGTCTCTGTCTATGTCTCTAAACCTGTCTCTAACCCTCTCTCTAACCATGTCTCTATGTCTATGTCTCTATTTGTCCCTAAAGTAGCGCGTTTTCAGGTGAGCTCCTTGCCACACTGTTCCGCCCGATTGAGGTCAGCCACTTGCAACATTGTTCCCAGTGTCCAGTACCGTGACGTCACCACTGTTCAATTCCTATTGTCCGTATACATGCCCAATACATTCCCCATGTTAAATTCCCCTTGTCCGTATATTCGTTATACCCTTTTATAACACTAAAGTCCCATTGTCGGTATATCACCCCCCACACACTACTTATACGGGTGGAATGATGCTAATTTCAATTTTTATTATACTCTCAGTTATCCAGAACATGTCATTGGCTGCTTAAAATTATAAGGCAAGCTTGAAATGTGTAAACTTGTATCAACTGCTAATCTGGAAGCTGTCAAGTTTGTTATGTTTCATAAAGGCATGCTTAATTACTCGAAAACGTCACACTGACAAAGTGTCGGTCATTACAGACTACTCATGTACATACCCAAGTGTATGAAGGATGAATGTCCAATGACACTGAACATATTCGTAATTTGATATGCTTCGGGAGGTATCACTTTTTCATTAAATCCTTCCAAGCTCGATATGTATTCGAATAAGAAAATATCTGTCCATAACTATTTAAGCTTTATTTTTAATTCAGACTACATTTCTTATGTGCTGGACATCTATGCGTACCTTTAAAGTAATCATTGTCACTCATCTTCAGTGTGTACACTTCGCCATCAATATCATTGTTCTTAATTATTTTTGTTTGCATATATATATATATATATATATATATATATATATATATATATATATATATATATATATATATATATATATATATATATATATGGGGAAATGAAACTGTTTCAGCTTCTTCTTTGAACACTATAGTTTGTAAATTGTTCATTCTTCCATTCTCATACACTAGCTTTGTCATTTTACACAAAGCAAGCTAACAGTGCAAACTATTGGTTTATATCTCTTGTGGATTTGGTTTGAGGCATAAGTAAAACTTTGATGGAATGTGTTTAGCTGTTTCTACTGACCAGAATAAGTCACATTGTAGCGGAAATTTTGTGTCCCAGACTTACAGCGGCACATCCGCATCTTACTTGCCAGTCATTCTGCATACCATTTTGGAACTTTAAATTAGTGTTAATAGTTGTTATATTAAAGTTTACAATAGTACCCTATGCGTGCAGAATATGTAACTACTTTTATATTTTTAAAATTTTTTTCTTCTGGTGTATTGAAAAATGTAAGCATTTACAATAATTTATTTATTATCTATTTCTCTTTGATGACACCTCTTGTGCAAAAATAGTTATTCATACGTAATTGAACATTCAATATGTGCAGTTATTTTCTCTACAATAGCGAAATATATAGTTAACATGTTGAAATGTATATTTCTCTCTATTTCAAATATTCTATTATGATTGATATTTTTCTCTTCATACTGCTTGTTTCTAAAATTTCATACCCATTTACGGATATATCAAGTTCCCAATCTTCTATATTTTTACAGGACAGCCTTTAAACCAATGACTATATCTATCTAAACCTTATTTTTATGGTATATGAAAGTTTTGGGAGTATTTTAAACTGATTGCACAGCATTGAAAAATGCTTAGTATCCGTGTTTTTACATCAATACAAGACTCCTTGTTTTGAATCCATTCAAGCAATGGTATTGATGAGCATTCCCTAGGTGAAATACACATATGTGCAGTGTTAAATGTTTATAATGCCGTCACACATCTAAATTATATTTTCGCCTTTTTCTGTCTAAATGTGGTATATAAAATGTTCAATGACATTATCGATTGCTCCTCTCTTCAATATGTGTATAGCCTTTGTTATGTAGTAAACATGTATGTGCCCAGCGCGTTCACCTTTCCGAGTGGGTTGTTGTCTAGTCTAATGGTTAAATTTGAGTTTTGTCTGAATCATATTTCCGAAGGTTTCTAATAATTATCGTCTTCGCCAATGGCTCAGTGTCATTAATATATATATATATATATATATATATATATATATATATATATATATATATATATATATATATATATATATATATATATATATATATATATAGATTGTCACTACGGTGATATCTATGTTCATTTAAATTTCTCATCTGTTAAGTGTCTTAATGATACTCTGTTTTAATTATACACCTTCATTCTGTTATTTCTGATTAAGGATGTTGGCAATATATTTCACTCTTGTTCCGGTGTTAGTGCCACGAATATAGAAGCCTTCATTTTGGTTTATTTAGCTAGAATCATTTCAGTATATGTTTTAACCATCTTGCATGCGAGTTTGGCCCTTTAAACTTCAACGTTCATCATAAATTTTAGTGTTGTGTGATCTGAGGGTCTGATATATTGATGACACGCTCCAGCCTTCGACTGTGTGGGTGTAAGACTTCATAGTGGAATGTCATATATGGTTCATCCATGTGTTCCGCCCAGCTAGAGTGCATTAAGAAATGTCATGTCCGTTATATGAATACCGTTGTTTCATATCCTAATGTTTATTACGGGAGCATGAATTATAAAATTCGTTTGTATTACGTGAAAAACATAATTTCGTGGCCGATATATGATCTGCATAGTCGAACAATGTCATATATATTAAGCGTCCGGAATAGTTTCATGTCTGTTCATAGAAAAGAACAGTTCCATATTTGTTTCGTTGACATGATAATATTATAATTAATATATTATGTGCACTAGATAACTGGTATTGTTCAAAACAGCAATGTACAGCGATTCCGTTAGAAGAGCGACGACATTCGGAACACGTCATTTGGAATTCTCGTGTATCATATGTGAAGCAATTTCTAGTGCATATGTAAAACATTTCTATAAATTATTTATCTAACGTATGTTGTGTTCCAGATCAAAATTTCAATGTCTACGCGTTGGTCAGAAATTTTGCATGTGAGTGCACGTCTTTATTCATTCATACATATAATTACATTGTACAAAAAAGTTCTATTATTTCGACTTCAGGTCCTCGTCTCCTTACTGGTCGAACCCGTCCAATCAATCAGACTGACAAGCCTTCGCTTTGCTTCTGCGTGAAATCAGCGAGAAGATTGTTGAAAAACTTTAATTGTACGGTTGAAGTTCGTAGGTCGAAAAGGGAATCTAGGAGCTTCGGATCCATTTCAACTTGTATTCATAGCGACACCTTTCTTCAGAGATTTAAAGTGTACCGCAGTTACACAGGTCTTCTAATTGAATGTAATGTCGTCGGAATGATGCGATACTCTCTTGACCTAAGCCATTCACCTCACTAACATTGTCATACTTACATAAATACATAACTAGGCCATCGTTATTTTATCCTGTGTTAGAGTTGTACCAGTATTCGCACTAAGTCATGTTGACTAGCTACTTATATTTCGTTTCAGAACTTGAGAGTAATCATCCAACATTATGGATCGGTGTTTAATATGAACATTCGGCACTCTGGATCTGACTTTAGCGTCAGCAAAATCTCGTGTCTAATGCAAATTTTGGACCCTTTTCCTTTCTTACATTCCTTTATTTGTATGATTGAGTTGTACAATGTTAAACGTCAGTGGAAGGTAGCTTTACCTTTCATTGCTTGACTAATGTTCTTTATTACATGAGCTTCTACTGCGATCTTAGTGCCCAAAAAAAAAAAAAAAAAACTCCATGAATTCCAGGGTCATCTTTTACATTGTTTTATGCGGTCCGATTTATAATATAAAATATGTTGTTGTAAGTTTCATAATTTTAAATTCAGATCTTTATTTATCACAGGAAAATCAATTCTGGAATTCTGGATGAAATCTGGAGCGATGACTAGGTCATTGTTTTTATTGTCTAGTTTAATCGTCGTATGAAGAGCGGAAGTTTTGGGACCTGCTCACAGTTGTATCACTGCGCAAATTGTCTTCAGCATGCAGTAAAGATGCTGTGCATTGCAGTTACTTCCAGAGTCGTGACCACTGATAGATTTTTCAAGTTTACACTGAAATTTTCAGTCTAAACAAGATTCAACGATTAGGTTCTATATTAGTTGAGCAAATTGTCAAGTGGTGTTTTAGTGCTTCTAGGTTGCATCAATATTTACAATAAACCAGTGGCGGTTGAAGTTCAAGTCCAAAACGTTGTTCTTTCAGTTAGAAAATTTTGAAGTTCATTTTCTCTTTAATTTACATGAATGATAAATCAAAGTTGAATCGAGGGTGTAATATTATTTTTAGTATGTCTAGATTAATCTTAGAAATAAGAGTGGACTTCAGTTTTTCACCTTTTACATCTGCATCCTTCTGACACCTCTGCAGTACACTTCGGACGCTGTGCATTGCCATTACATTACAAGCCCCATCCACTGTCTAAAACCAATGCATACGAAGGCTTATATGAGTTCTCAGTTTAACATCATCTTTAATAAATGTGACGTTAGACGTTTGAAGAGAGTCACAATTTTATGACGTGGGTTATATATATATATATATATATATCGCTGATATACCACGAGTGCTATATTAAAAAGACTGCACATAACGCAGACATAAATTCATCTCCAGTATAATTAAGACTTACTTAAAGAACTTGTGTATTGAATGAGAGTTATTTCTTCACGCCCCCATAGACTGTACACTCTATATAATTTTTTCAACGCTCTTATTATAATGCAACACAGGGGATATATATATATATATATATATATATATATATATATATATATATATATATATATATATATATATACAAACAGCTTTTAGCATTGGATGTGTCATGTATAATGACATTGAAAATATATAACAATATTTGACTACTTGCTGAAAAAAGATGATGATTCTTTACATATAAGCTAGCATTACCCTTATGTTGAATCAAGCAAGAACAGGCAGCAAAACCCTCCAAGAGAATTAGGTTTGAATCCCAGCATGAACATAAATTTGTTTTTGTTTTCAAGTACCTGCATTATTACCTTTAATTAGAAACGAGAGTTATGCTACTACTCATATTTCTATACTAATGCACATAAAACACCGCGTAATATAAAACGAAGACAGCTGGCATTGGTGTATACATCTGCTAGTTCAATCTGTATAGCACTTTAGTTAGCCAACACGTCTGAGCATAAACTGAGAAGCAAATGTACTTGTTCCTTATGAATTATGGATATATTTCATCGTGAAAATACCGACTTTTAATTCACTCACTTACAGAATATATCCTTTATTTGCTCAATACAAGGAATTATATTTAGTAACTAATTATCTTATGGAATAAAAATAATGTCTTTCCAATATTTAAACGTTGGGGTTTCTGTAAAATTTAGGTATGCTGATAATAAGGCAGCATATGCATATATATATATATATATATATATATATATATATATATATATATATATATATATATATATATATATATATATATATATATATATATATATATATTTCAAGTGGATGTCAGCAACAATTTTTTTGTAGTGTCTTTAAGTTATTTCCTTGTCGCTTATTATAGCGTAATTTTATCATGGGTTTTCACAGATAAGTATACTAAATAATTCCGTTTGCTGCATATAAATCTGAAATATATTTGTGTACTGTAAGAAAGATTATTGTATGGAAGCGTCGTTCATTTATAAAATGTTGATTTATTTATTATATATTTATTTATTTAATGATGTACGTGTAAAAGTAATTTTTTTTTCATTTTATTTGTTCCAATCAATATATAGAAAAGTGTATGGAGAGTTTAGCTTTTTGAACGTTTTTACTTCTAAAGAATAAAAGTTTCTGGTAATCCCCGACAGGTGTCACAAATCATCAGATACAAATGACCTAGCAGTCAAAACATCCATGGCAGGTAACTGAGTAGAAATGAAGTATCACCAAATCCAAGAATCACGATTAAAATCTCTTCGTCCCTGAATGTTAAATACTAGACTCTCAAGTTGTTGTGTTATTAATAATATCTCAAACATCACCAGTTTTCTTCAATAGTTTATCGATGTATTACCTGTAACAGGCACGTAGTTGTTCAACAGTTGACACGAAATGTATTTCGGACAATAAATGGGTCAGTTACAATCTGATGCCAGTACACTTACACACCACGTTTGTCTTCAATTAAACACTTAACCAGCTCGTGAATGTACATGGCGGGGTTTAGTTCTTCCTGCCCTGATCTAGAGATGTTGTTTATCTGAGATAGATTGTATTACATAGAACTGACTGATTTACTGTTGCTTCTCTATGTTCGTTATTTTCGACTATAGTACAGGGAAATATATCAAGGTACACACTTTAGCAAAATGAGTTTTCCCTTCAATGAGGTTTTCAGATCTCGCCTAGAATGAGATTTCAGTTTTATCGCCTGATGTGTGTGTGTGTGTGTGTATATATATATATATATATATATATATATATATATATATATATATATATATATATATACTGTAAGTATTTACTATTAATTTTTGTAAGTTTGTTACATCACATGTGTATGCACTGTCAAGCAAATCTAAATATGAGAAATTGTTACCAATTTCTTTGTGTCTGACTGGGAAACCTGTTGTTGAAATATTTATCTACCTATCTATATACCTGTCTTTCTATGTATGTATGTATGTATGTATGTATGTATGTATGTATGTCTGCATGTATGTCAAAATGTCAAAAATGACGAGATAGTCGGGAAGAAAGAAACTAATGAAGAAAAGGCCACTTGACAACATATTGCATAAAACAGAAACAATGAGAAGGTAGAAAAATATTTTATGCGAATAATAAGTAGAGGAGTCGTTGATTCCGTTTCACACTTGAAACAAAGAACTTGCGGTGAATAATAGGCATTAATTTCCAAGATGTTAAGTCCTAGACAAAGTATTTTATGTGGCATTGCCCATAAATATCACTATCTGGTATGACAGAGTTGCTATTGAAAATAAAAATCTTTAGCCTTAGGAAAGGTAATCTGAGTCTTAGAGGTAAGAATACTAATCCGTCTGTATTAAGATGGATCTGTGATGTTATGGTAAATCAGAATAATAAAAAGATGAATCTATCCTGACTTCATGCCCACACTCCTGTGTCGGAACTATCTATAGAGAGTTGTGGATTGTCTTTTTTAAGTTTACCGTGAATTTCTCATCCTCTTCTGATATTATCACAGCTACTGTTTTCTCTAACATCAGAGATAAACAAATATTTATGTCAATGTTCAATAGAACTCAGATATATCGTTTTAACAGCAAATTCAAGTTTGGTACTTGTTTCTTATTTATTGTTTTCTATTCAAGAATATGTAACCAATTACTTATTCCAGAACCAAATAAATCTGGACAATGTTATGGTGCTAGTGGTTTGGGGCTAACTTAGACCCTTAGATAGATTTCAATCCGAATCGGAGAAATATTATTGCCCTTATCTACCTAATACAACATATATGCCATAAAATCCTCTCTCCATAGGCGTTGGCACGGGCCATTGTTCGCTTTTTTGGACATCTAGGTATCTGTTCAAACCCCAGAAGAAGTATTGACTAAGTTTCTAGAATAGAAAGGTCATTATGGGTATTATGACAGAAAATTTTGTCACCTCTAAATTTTAATGGACGAAATTTTTTACGCAGCCCAGATTATTAAATATAACTTTAGGCTGTTTTCCGGTTGATGATAAAGGTTACGTTGCACAAGGACTCCCATAATAATTGATACTTGGCGAACGCTTGCATAAAACTAGAAAGATATTAATAGCATCAATGCGCCCCTCATTGCCGCAGTGTCTAGGTACGTGCCATTTCATTATGATACGCAAAATATGTTGCATTGCTGACATGAGTAAGGTGATCATATTCGACCTACACATGTGAGAAGTATTCAAAAACTCTGAATGTTTGCATGTGCGGCTTTGCTTTATTAAATTAAATAACACTATATACATAAAATGACGCTCTTGAGAATGTGCATTCTATACATAAAACTGCACATAGAAGTTTATATTTTATAATAAACTTAATCAAGATTTACCATCTACATACACTTTTAGAATTTCTGGTTTAAAAATATGTGGTCGAATATAAAATTATTCAAGGATAGAAAAAACAATTAAGAAGAAACCAGTATTTCTAAATAATGCGCATAACGATTTGTAGGAACACAAGTTTTGAATGTTAGACCGAAAATGCCGAAATATCATGGCTTGTAACTTTGAAAATATTCTATTTCTAAAACTAATTATCATAGAAAAGTGGGCAACAAAATTGCTTGCAGCACAAAAAACAATAGCAAAAGTACATATATCATATAAATTTCTCAAAACGGTGGAACAGTATCCATAAAACGCTCTATTTTACAATTCTCACACAATTCTCTAATCCATTTTAAGACTCTTAGTATCGACAATAAATTAAAATCTACGTCTTTTTACAAGATTACAAAAATGCAGATGAGCGGATCTCCACTGCGGAGTATGTTGCACGTGTAGAAACTCAGCTCATTGGCTTATCAGTCAATGACCTTGAACCGCGACAAAGACGGTACAATCTGATATTCTGTAAGTTACCCAAGGTCATAAATGAGGATTGTTTGGATGTAGTGCATGACTTTCTAAGCGACAAATTAGGACTGGCCCCCGGACGCTATATACACACAAGAGCTCATCGCATTGGGAAACAGCAGAGTAGTATGAATAAAAAATAGCAACATAATTACTAAAGAACCGTTTTTAATGAAGTGAGACGCAGACCAATTATAGCAGCCTTGCGTGATAACCAGGATGTTGAAATGATATTATCAAATGCTTTCAAACTGAAGGACACGGAACGTTTGCAGTAGTCGCGAGTATCCTAAAGAAATTACAGATGCTAGTAAATCATTGTTAAGTGAGCTAAAGCTTCTGAAATACAAGCACCCGCAATCAAAACTTATCATTCAATGCCATGGATGGCAAAACAATCAATGATGTTTACCCAGACTGGCACGAAATTATGAGACACAACAGACTGAACAACATTAGCGTGAACCATAGCCCTTTGCTAGCTAGCAATGACGAGAAAGAGTCGAAAGGCGCACAAGCATTTCGAGTTGTGGAGTCAACTTCTGAAACAAGCGACGTTAGAGATGACGATGGTGATGTCAAACAGTCAGTTGTTGCTACTGGAACTGGAACCGTTTTAACCAAACATGTTCGATCTGAAGACAGAATTGTGGAAGGTGATGTTGACGTGCAGCAGACGGCACTACCAACTATGATAGATCATGTACAAATGGGTCTCAGAACAATGCTGTTGTAAAAACCTGCAGAACTTATGGATAAACCCCCAGAAACAAAACATGCACAACATATGGATAAACCGCCAGAAAAAGAACCTGCTTAATTATTATATAAACCGTCAGAGAATTCAGATGATGACCCACAACGTCGCGCATCGAATACCATTTAGTATTATACGGAGTATTCAAAGGATGGTGATGAAAGTGATGATTCCATACGAAAGTCAAATAAGACTACTAACTAGGTATATCAAGTCTCTCGAAGAGAGTTATTACACGCACATCTTTAAATGTTTGCGGTTTTAAACGTGAACTATTTTGCCCTGATTATTTTTGAGCTGATCTAAAATATGAATTTATTTTTTGTTTTTGTGATACAAAGGACGAAAATTTGATACAGTTAAATTATGTGGATGTACTTATGAAATCGAGAAATCAAGATCAAAGGTATCTCTGGAAGTGAGGAGGGTTTGCCGTTTTTGTAAAGAATTGTATTTCTCATTTAGTCAGTATCGTTCAATTTGATTCAGATTACATTTGTTTCAAGTCGAGAAAACTGGTTTTCATACTGACGAGGACGTTTATTTTGTAGTCGTATATGTTATTCTGTATGATTTAAGCGTTTATACTAAAGATGAAATTGACATGTTTCCATCCGAAGTTACAAAAAGGTTTACTTCAAACAAATATATGTTTGAATTGGAAGCTTCAATGCCAGGAAACAAATCATAAATGAATATTTGGAAACATATGAGTTTCGTCACAAATTATTTGATTTTGGTGCTGATTATGCTCAGTTTTTCAATGATACCACGAAAAGTCTTGATGTGTATAAATTGCCTAAGAAACGAATAACATTGGACTGGGAAACTAATAACACTGGAAAAATTCTGATAGACATATATAGAAATAATATATATATATATATATATATATATATATATATATATATATATATGCTATGCTATATATATATATATATATATATATATATATATATATATAATCTTATTGGATTAAATGAATGATGAGGTGACGGTATGAATATGGGCTCGACAACTTTCCGTTATATTTCTGTTATCGGCTGGTCTATCGGTATGAATGTGGGTTCGACAACTTTCCGTTATATTTCTGTTATCGGCTGGTCTATCGGTATGAATGTGGGTTCGACAACTTTCCGTTATATTTCTGTTATCGGCTGGTCTATCGGTATGAATGTGGGTTCGACAACTTTCCGTTATATTTCTGTTATCGGCTGGTCTATCGTCTCTATTGAGGCTCTGAAATATGTTAATAATTTCTGCATACATGAACGTGACCCACTTTATACTGACGCCCTCTCATTGTTAATTACTGGCGTTAGTTTTTACCATAAAACTATGCAAATTTTACTTGATGATAACAAAACATCATCAGAAAAACCAAGATGACAATAAAATAGAAAGAATGAGTTTATTAACAATATTGATGCCGGTAAACTGGAAGAGATAGTAATGAAGGACAGAGATGCACAGAATACGTAGAAAAAAAATGATATAAACAGTATGTATTCATCTGTATCATTATTATTTAACGATTCTGCTACATTTCTACTTCTTGATTCTTCCTGATTAAAATAATATGAAATTAAAGCTGCAAAATTTTATGGGCCTAATTATGTAGGTGCCTACTTAGGTTCGTAGAATAAATTGAGCCTAAATTATGAAAACCCAGTGTGAGGAATAGGAGTGACCTTATAAATAAATTGAGCCTAAATTATTAAAGCCCAGTGTGAGGAATAGGAGTAACCTTATAAATACAGGCTATATAAAGTAGACAGAGAAAGAGAACCAATTTTTTTTAATGTCGTGGACTAGGAGAACTTCTGCCTAAGACAAAGTAGCAAACTCTTTCAAGCATGACTTACCATTACTGACCTCTTATGCGTACTAGTCTCCACAAACTTCGTCAGAACGTATTCTATGGACCCAATCAACCCCAACAAATGGCCAAAGAAAACGTCAAACTATTTCAAGCAGACTACCTGACCGAATGACTTTGTGGAATTATCCTCTGACTAGCCTTATAGTTTCTTAAACCCGATCTAAGAAATTCGTCTAAACATTTACTAATGTTTTAAAGGATTCCTGAATAGAAGATTTCCAAACGTGGTTTAAATCACATACCTTATGCAGGGATCCCTAGGTTCCAAGTACACATATAAATGGTCATCACTCTACGTTCCATTATACATAACTGACCTATAAAGACCCTATTATTTCTCCTATAAGAGTCGAGGAATGTACTTTTAGTGTGCAAAGAGACGTTTGTATACAAATTTTGAACCGAGTTTCAAATCAAGAAATGTTACAGACGGATATTAGGGTCCATACATGTTGGAATTTATTCCCAGACGGACGTTGTACATATATGCAGACTCTGATTTCGCGAAACAAAGTTCATCAAAACTTAATCTATTTTTGGCGCAGATCCCAGATGAGAAATTCTCATGGAGGATTGTAATCAGAATTTTTTGAATAAGGAGTCTGAGGAGTTGATATAATCAGTCATCTGTGTACGAACTTTATCTAGCCGATAGATATAATGACCCTCCTATGTGTTTTTCAATTCCTCCAATACTAATCTCATAAATGTTTCTTCTGGTGTTTGGACAAATTCTTGGATAAAGCATCTGAAATAAGGGTCCATGCCAAAATCCTTTAAGGAGGGAATAGGATGGCCATACATTAGACTCCTACGGCCTAAAACAATTTGCCTACATTGGTCTAAACTTTACTCCTCTTGGGACACATTCTTAGCTATATAATATTAATGCAAAATTAAAATCAAAATACCTTAGGCAGAGGTACTTCTAGTCCACGACATTAAAAAAGTCAGTTCTCTATCTCTGTCTGCTTTATATGGCCTGTACCAATAAGGGCCATCCTATTCCTCGCATTCGGCTTTAATAATTTAGGTTCAAGTATCTAAGTAGGCGCGTAATAATTAGGCCCATAAAATTGTGCAGCTTTTATTTAATATTATTTTAATCAGGAAGAATCAAGAAGTTATATATTTCCATTCGAAAAGTCGATTCAGGTATAAAACAACGTATCCAACTTCATTTTGCTCTTAAAACAATACATTGATGTATATCGTACATCGACATAATTGTTTATCTCTAATGTCAGGCTTAACACTAGCTGTGCCAATATTATAGAAGGGTGTTAAGTTCAAGGCAAATATATTTTTACAAAGACACTAGGCAACAGCATCTATATATAATTCCGACAAAGAAGTGTTGTATTGAAGTCAGGAAAATTTCATATTTTTTTCTTTACCTAGCATAACCTCACATGGCAGTTGGGTCAGTTCTCCCTAACCTATATTTTTGGGGGAAGCTAGGATAGACGGTGTGCAGACAGCAACCTGTATATAAACAGTCCGCAAAACGCAGGACACTCAAACATCGCACCTGCAGCCATTCTGTGTTCTTAATCTCTTTTATACAGGTAAGAAAACCTTGTACGACTTAGCGCATTTTAACATATATTTGTCGAAGGGACCACTACACTAATCTGGTGCTAGAAGATATTGTGGCATTTATTTCAATTTTCTTTCAATAAACTGTTTACATGGTGTGAATTTAAAATAGTGTTGTTTTTTTATGCATTATTCCAACTTTTGCGAAATTCATAATTATAATTTTATTATTGTATTTATTATTGCAACGATTTCGCTGCGCACTTCTTTATGATAATTATTTCTAGAAATAAAATGCTTGCAAAGGTACATACCATGATGTTCGGTATTTACGGTAGAACATTCAAACATTTTTGTATTCCTACAAATCTTTTTTAGCATTATTTAGAAATATGTAGAAATATTTGTTTCTCACTAATTTTTTGTATCTTTGTGAAATTTGATATTTGATCATTTACATCATATTTTTAAAGACATAAAATCTAAAAATTGATGAAATTGGTAAGTCTTAATAATATCTAAATATATAATAATTTTAATAATCACATGTACGTAATTTTAAGGATAGTGTTATTTAATTTTATAAAGGAAGACCTCACTTGTAACCCTTTAGAGTTCTCGATCTCTTCGTATATGTGTAGTTCGACTATGATCACCTCTCGCAATTATGCAATGCAACATATATTGGGAATCAAAATGGAATGACATGTACCTAGACACTGCGACAGTGAGGGACGTATTGATGCTATTAATATCTCGGTAGTATTATGCAAGGGTTTCCCCGAGAAGCAACCTTATTGAAGTCATTCTGAAACATTACCTTGATCATCAACCGGCTATCAGCTTAAAATGATATTTTAAAAGTCTGGGCGGCGTAAAAAATACTTCCACATAAATTTATTGGTGACAAGATTTTCTGTCATAATATCCATAATGAACTTACTAAAATTCCTGGAAATGAATTTCGTCAAAACTTCTTCTGGGGTTTGAATAAATACATATATAAAAATACCGCGCAGAGTGGAAAATGTCAGCGTTCATCGAGGAAGGGATATTACGGCACATATGTTGACGTAAGATGTAATAGCTATCATATATTAACCACTAAGGGTCTAACACAACAGGATGAATTTCATCTATACTTTTCCAACTGTTGGATCACATCCCTGGTTACAAAATTTGCTAGAATGAGTCATATATAATCATCTACAAATACTTTAAGTAGATGTTCTCCTATTACGCGATATTAATAGAACCGGTCTCCCCCTCTCTTTCTCTCTTTCTCGTTCTGCTTTTAAGTAGACGGTACAGATAACGGCAAAGAGATTTCTCAGTTCTAGATCAAATTATTTCGGCTGAAAATATTCTATGGGTCTACGTACGCCACAAACTACTAACACCCATACAATTGTTCAAATTTATTTGGATCGGGGAGAGGTAATTGGTTATATAGTCCATCCTGATTAGAGAATTAGGGATAAGAAACAAGTATCTAACTTGATTTTTCTTATAGAATAATATATTTGATTCATATTGAAACTCAACGTAAGTGTTTGTTGATCGCACTTGTCCGAGAAAACACAAGCTGTGCCAGTATCAGAGTAGGGTGATAAATCTAGAGTAAGCATGTTCACAAAGATCATTCACAAATGTATGGACAGTTCCGACATAGGAATGGGGTCATGATGTAGGGATATATTCGAATATCTATTATTCTCTTTTAGCATAGAATCAAATAGTCCGATAAATCATCCCCCCAAATCTGTGTTGATACTGATGGACGATATGTGGGTCTGATGTGACCTGTTCATAAAAATGTGCAATTTTGCAGCAT
>JAECUM010034866.1:0-33421 GCA_016617855.1 Megalonaias nervosa
ACTACCACGTCAGTTTTTGTTCTGGTTTAATACTACTGGGAGTAGTGTTGTACAGTTATATGTTTAATATCTTTGTGCTTCCTTTTGGTTTTATAAACTTAGTTATTTCCTATAAGTTGTTGTTGTTTTCTATTTCTATTTCATAGCAACAAAACCTATTAAAGTGTTTAAGTAAACGTTTAACCAGTAGGAATATTGATAGTGATTACAAAAGTACGAACACCGATAGTAATTACAAAAGTAGGAATACTGATAGTGATTACAAAAGCAACAGAAAGCCAACACATACTCATAATTCGTCTGCTTGTAAAAATCACCCAGTTTATGTTTTACTAAAAAGACATTAGTATGAGCATCAGCATGAGAAGCGGAACAGAGAGAACAAGATTCATTGAAATTATTTGAATACTGAGTAACTATACCTTGTTGTCTCAATCCTTTATTGAACTTGACTAGCGTCATTGTTTTGTTATGGCTATACTCTGCAGGTGAGTTTTTGCAATTCTTCAGCTTCAACTGTTTTCAATTCTTTATGTATCAGCCTCATTTGGAACAAATAAGTTAAATAGCAGTAAAAATATTATACCGTTAGCTTTAACACATCCAAGCATTACCTCTGCTTTTGTCATGTTATGTACAACAGTAACACATTTGATGTTTTACTGTGAGGAGAGTCCTTTTGAAAAATAATAATCTGCTGACTTTGATGCTCCAGTCTAATGAATAAAATGCCTTTCTCTTCGATTTAACGTGTCTGTTTAAAATGCCGTGATTTATATTTCTTCAGCCTAAAATTCGGTGGTTATGGCGAAAGATGTTACAGCTATTAATTTCAACCGATATGTGAGATGTATGTTCAGGTTTGAAAATATCCAATAACCCTTAAGTTGCATTACTTTGCAAACGGACACCATAGGTTGTTGGTATATCTCATTTAGTTTCTATGCCATTTTTTGGACCTACAATCAATATTGTACCATCAGGAAATTACTGACATGGTACAATGCAGAATTCATGAAGCGATATGGACGAATGCACACGTTTCGTTCGTTTTATTCTCAAATTTATTTTTCTTAATATCAATTTCGTCTTTTGATTACCCAGTTATATCAATCAACACAGTATAAGTTACACCATTTCCACATTTAATTCGGTTTTGAATGTCCACTTGCTTTTTGCTTATTTCGGTTTAAATTGAATCGTTTCCACCACTAAAAACTACATTTTTAAAAGTTTTAGTTTAAAAATATATGTGTTTATGTTGAAAACGGTTGTTCTAAATCATTTAAATATTGTCTTATATGTTTCATCCCTTTATCTTATTCATTAATAAAAGTATTACTCAGTACAACATTAATGCTTCTGTCCATTTTGCGTTTCACGTATGTTTCATATGTGTGTTTTATTGTTCTATACCAGCAGTAAGCCTATTCTGAGAGTTGGAAATGTCTTGTCATTTAATGCTTTGATTTTCTGAGAGTTGGTAATGCCTCTCATTCATTGCTTTGAATTAGTCAGAGTTGGTAATGTCTCGTCTTTTTATGCTTTACTACTTGTCAGAGTTGGTAATATCTCGTCAAGTGATTCTTTATTTTTCTCAGCTGGTAATGTCTCGTCATTCAATGGTTTGCTTTGTTGTTTAAACTAGTATGTTTATTCATAGATTTCTTGTGCTTTCATTAATATTTATTTTGCACTAATTGACATCTACTTTACTTGTAATATTTTCATTAAAGGACCGTTTACAAACATTAATAGATAATCAAAGTAATCTAGAACAAATAATCGTTTGGTTTTAGAACATCAAAAAGATCATATATTTTGCTACTGGAAACCAGTGGATATTTGTGAAAACATTGCTATTATCTATGGTAATCTGATGATGGTAGTCATTATTTGTCCGCAATACGAATCCCATCTCAGATAGTGGAGAGGTCGGAATTACATACAAGAGGTTATCAAAGGAAAGCAACCAAAAGGTTTGATATTTGGAAAGATACTGCGTAGGTACCGGACCCTGTGGTCATTTTTGTTGTTGCAATTTAACGAAACCTAATCATTTTTTCTTATATCAGTGGCAACTAACGATTATTAATATTGTTATAATATGTGCGAAACAATTTATTAAAATGTGAAATCTACAATTCATCAACGGTCAGTGTGACGTAGGATCCATAGTTTTTAATGTATGTCAGCTTGTGCATGTCTTTGGGTACTATTTATATTAGATTCAACCTTCTCAGACTAACAACAACCAAAAACACAACTTAAACCCTCACAGTGTATAATATTCATTAATGTCTTTAATCAGACAAATAAATCACAGAGTAGAAAGGCACAGGTCTAGAATTCAATAAACTCAGAAATGAAGTTCGATACTAAAAAGGTGACAGATAGACGCATAAAAAAATAGCAGGGAAATATGCGAACATGCATGGACATGCTTACCTGTATTATCATCCAATGGATGTTCGATGTCCTCCAAATCAAAACTGGCCTCTTCCGATATATCTCCTGTCAAAATAATATATTATTCTCTATGTTTTATAATTCATCTCAGAGAGAAAGATTGAGGAGAGAAGTAGTACCTGACAGTTATGAGCAGGATAGGCAGCAAAATCTACCCACGGCGTAACAATGTTACAACTAAATGTATATAGGGCGAAAATATGTTACAACAATGTAGAGAAATTTAACAAAAACCAGTCTTTCTTCATTATTTGTTATACATCTGCAATTAATGCATGTCAATATTGTTAGAATGTACACGAATCAATATTTAAGTATTTATAAACACCCTTTCATCAACGGTCACTTCATTTGAAGATCCAGACTTTTTAGTGTGTAAGACAGCAAGTGTATATCTTTCAACATTTCTTAAAAATTAAGTTCGGCCATTCACCCTAATAAGTCTCCACAAAAGGAACAATTCCTTCACAAGTCCAATACCCATGAATGAGTTTGAGCAGAGATACAAGGTCAGAGTCAGACAAACTGAGACATGAAGCTTGATCGTACAAAAAGCAAAACAGGCAGATATAGCAGGGAAAAAGGAGTACGAAGCAGGACTAGTCACCGTTTTCCGCACCATTTTTGTCGACAATGTTAGTACCTGATCCTTCCAAATGGCCCGCAGCTGAAATTATATGCAGTATTACCATATATTAGAAAAGGATTACTAGCTTCAACTTGCAAGAAAAATATCATCTTTCTGAGGATTCTTTGACGAAGAAAAAAAAAACTATTTGGGACCAATATTTGGTAGAAATGAACGATTTTAACAAAAGTGGTTAGGGTATGATTAGTGAGTCTTCATCTGGCTCAAACTTAAAAGTTATGGAAATATAGTTAAATACAAGAACAAACTTTAGTAAAGAAATCTTGAGCTTTAGAAAGAGGAGAGACAAATGTAATTAGATAAGGAGAAAGAGGAGAGACAAATGCAATTAGATAACGAGGAAAGAGTGAGGAAATGCAGTTGCAGAAGGAGGAAAGAGAGAGAGAAAGAGAAATAGAAGATAGGCAAATGCAAATGTAAATGCAAAAAGAAAAAGAAGAGAAGGGAAATTCGGATGCAGAGAGGAAGAGAAAAGGAAGAACGGGAAATTTAAATTTAGTTCTAAAAAATTACAGCTGGCAAGTAAAAATCGCATCCTTACTTTACACACAGTTCAGGGTTTGATGTTATTACGAACATTATGCTAGAACCCTCTTTTAGGGAAGAAGAAGTAGACAAATATTTTCCTCATTTTGAATACATTTCTGAAAATTTGAAATGGTCAAGGGAGTAATGGACTCTGTTATAACAAAGCGTACTTCGTGGCAAAGCTAGTGACATCTATACTTCTCTGTCAATACAACAAAGTACTGATTATGATCTCGTTAAAAAATGTATCCTGAAGGGTTATGAGGTGGTACCTGAGGCTTATCCGCAAAAGTTTAGATACTATAAAAAGAATTTATTCAGGTAGTCGAGTGCGGCCTTGTTAATGTTCCTCTCCAATGTGTAAATTTGACATCAGTCTTAGTCTCAGTACCCATGTTGGTCGGAACAATGTCCTCTTTACCCATCGAGGGTAGTCATTATTACTAGGCAGTGTCCTATTTGGAAATAAGGTTCTGTTTAATCCACTTGTAACGGACAAGCCTTGTGTGGATCAGAAAGTCAATAATATTGAAAAAGAAGTCCCTGATATATACCCATCTTGTGCAGTTACTAGAGTTATGGAAAAGAAAACTCTTGAGAATCATTTTGATCAGAAAATTATTCCTTTAGCTGAACATCTGTAGAGGTCAGGTTTTTTATGAGGTCACATTTGCTTCAGCTATGGATCAGTCAAACTTTATTGATAACACTGATCCTCTTTTAATTGCTCATTCTCTTTATTCTAATCAGGGTGACAAACGGCAATCACTTGTCATCGAACACGAATAAGATCCTGAGATCTTCTGGTTGTTTCAGAGGGCCGTTAGCGAAACTGAAGCCACAGAATTAACTATTTATTCTTTTCTTAAAAACACGGTCCTTATGAGAAAATAGAGACCTGAGGTACCTGCTGGTGACTAGAGGTCTGTGAGCTATCAAATCGTTGTTCCCAAGACGTATTTATCCAAATAATTTAATTCAAGTGATTATTCCCTGGAAATACAATGTGCTGCAAAATAACATTCTTGGAAATAAAGACTTGGATTATAGCGAAATTCAAATAAGGATAAATTTTTCGATTATATTGTTGTGATTCAATAAGAGATTATATGCACATAGCCATAACACAGTCCACCACAGGCACATCAACACTTCAGTGTTGAATTTATTTTGGATTAGTACTAAAGTTTATTAAAATCTTAAATCATTAGGATTGTGTTAGAAATTACATGCTTATTTGGGATTTAATTTGCAATACTGTATGCTATTTTCACATATTTCACTTTGCAATTATATTTGTTGAATTTTACAAAACTTGTTAACTTTTTCATTTTTCTACTACTTAGTTTAAGACCATAGGGTCATGTCATATTTTGTTTACAAAATAAATTTCACTGGTCAGCTGCACAATTAACTTGATTATGGACAAAGATCAAGTTCAAAATACAGCTGTACATAATATATGATCATTGCGAAAAGTCAACAAACAAAACGAATCATATATATATATATATATATATATATATATATATATATATATATATATATATATATATATATAAGTATATATATATATATATATATATAATTCGTTTTGTTTGTTGACTTTTCGCAATATATATGTATATATAATTTATTTGTTTGTTTGTTAGTTTTTAAAAAAATTGTTTCATTACATGCTACTGTAATTTAACGTTGTAAGCTGGACTTAACCGTGTCCAAAATTGAGTTCATTGCTGCTTGACCTGATCGACTTTTTTATTTTTCTTAATTTCATTTTATGTAAACAACTAATAAGAGCTTCATTATTCTCTATGTATATGAACTTAATATCAGGATTTTTATTCAGGTAAACAAGAAGGAATAAATACGTTGATTTGGGACAGGGTTTTGGAGTGTCCTAAGTGAATTATACAGGTTATTGTGTTGTAAATAAACAAGGCTCATTAGATCATTCTAGAAGGTTATTTTTCATTAGGTAAAGGATTTTTTACAGAAAATGCTAATTTTGAGCCCACAAAAAGGAATCGGTCCCTTACATTTTTGATATTTTACTTCAGCAAAATCAGTAGTTTGATATTGGCAATGATAATGATAGCAAAATCAAGTTGTAGTTATCTTGTGCCGATTACTCTGTTGACTCGTACTTCAATACTTTCAAACGTAGTGGTTATGTTTACTCTCCGCTACATTGATTGTTGACGTGTTCCTCTGGGAGATACCCGGATGAAACGCGATGACATCACGTTCGCACACAAGATAATTCATCACATATAATAATATTTAACAGCTCACTTTACATTGTTGTACATGGATTTTATTACATCTGGAATATATTCCTTTAAACCAAGCTGTATCAGTTTATACCACATTTTATCCGTTACTGTTATATTGCATCAACTGATATCCTGGATAAAATTTAATTTATATATAGTTATGCATTGCCTAGCTCATGTTCATCAATTAGCATTGCAAAGCCGATGATAATGTCATTGATATATACATAAATACGAGGGTCCTGCTTTTTCAAGTTGTTGGGCCGTTTTATTAAACTTTTAGTCATCCGCTATTGTTATATTTGTTTCATGTCACCATCTTCAATTTAGAATAGCAAAGTATTTTGATTGCTTCAAGAAACGCGTATTGGCATGTATGTCTTCAGTTTTTTGACGTCATTCAGGGTTATACCTGCCATCTTGTGGTAAGCTTTGTGCTCGAAAATGGGAACGAAATCTTTGTCCATAATTGTAGATTGTAAGGATCATTTGTAAACAACATATTACATAACTTTTGCATCTTATATAGTTTCAATGGTTGTAGATTACAACTTAAGATAATATTCATTTGTAAACAACCTGTTTACTTGGATTTAAGTTCGGGACCATGGTTTCTAACTTGGAAATTCAATTTTCTACCTGCTTTAGGTCTAGTCTAATTTACAAAAATTACAATGTTATAGAATAAAACTTATAACCCTAATCCCAGTAATCAACAAAGTAATTTATTCATATTTTAAGATTAGTCTTTGCGGAATCATTATTAGTTTTGTTCAGATATAATATGAGAGGAAATATTTATTCAAATTTTGTTCATTGGAATTATAATGTGCTCACTGACATTTTGAACAAAAACATTATTTGGAACTATTGTGAATTTATTCAAAGACATTATGGATTATATCATTATGATATATCAAGACTATTGGTAGGTCAGCTCATTCAAGACTATTGACATATCTGTATATTCCAGACTCTTGGAATTCATTCAAAATATTATATACTTTTGGGCGTGGGATAGAACATTTAGTATTATTTGGGATTTAATTCAAAAGACTAAGCACCATTTATTGTTTGTTGAATTTTACTAAACTTGTTGTTTCCGTTTTTCCTGTTTCTTATATATATATATATATATATATATATATATATATATATATATATATATATATATATATATATATATATATATATATATATATATATATATATATATATATTCATGTATATATTAACTGCATGGTCTTACACAAAGTAATAGAAAAGAGCGAAAAGCAACAAATTTTGTAAAAATTCAAGAAATATTTTACTTCCATATAATACAAAGTGAAAATGTAAAAACAAAGATCTTATGGTATTGCGAATTAAATCCCAAACAAATCATAGAATAACTAACACAAGTCATAATGATTCAGATTCTGAATAAACTTTACTGGTATTTCGAAATAAATCCAACTCTGAAAGTGCTGATGTGCTGTGACTGCCTGTGTTGTGGCGATGTTCCAACAGTTTTTCGTTAGATCACAATAATACAATCCCATAATATAACTTTATTTGAATTTTACTATAGATCCAAGTCTCTTATGTCCAAGATTATTACTTTTGAGCACTTTGTATTTCCAGAAAAGAATAATTTGAATTAAATAGTTTCACCCAAATCAAAATACTGCGCAGCAACACTACAACTTGATTCTCCCCAGATGTTGTAATTTTTCCATTAAACAAAATTATATAAAATAAAATTGAGAAATAAAAGAATAACCCAGATGGGGGCCAAACGTTAGTTTATAGAAAACTCTTAGTTATAGTACAAGGTATGTTACCAAAATTGTAATAAAGAACATGGTAAATACAATGTATTTGATTTAGACCAGGATAAATATGTTTACTTCTCTTGATAATGATCGTAATGTGAAACCAAGACTTTGAGAGAAACTATTAGCTATGTATTAGTTGTTTAAATCTTTTTTAAAAATAATCAATCATTTTGGACAGCTAAAAAATAAAATTGATTTTGGACAACATCAGCTCAAGATACAATTTTACATAAGCCACAGCACATAATGACTACCAAAAACTAAAACAAAATGCAAATTAAATATACATAACAATATATATTGTTACGTGTCTAGGCTCGTACAAAAAGTAACAAGAAAAGAGTGAAGACAACATGTTTTGTAAAATTTAGCAAATAATTTATTTTCCCAGAAAAACAAGGTAAAAATGAGAAAAAGGACTTACGGTTAACGAATCAAATCCAAAATTAATCCAAGAATTATAAAATGTAAGTCCTATCAGTGAAAAGTTCTAAGCGAATCACAGTTCATATACCGATGAAATACAAGATGGAAGGCGATGACGTCTTCGATAGTCAGCTTTGTACTGATGTGTGAACTGTTCTTTCTTGAATCACAGAAAATAATATTCCTTTTTTTAAATTCCGAATATTTTTCAGTGAATGTCTTTATCCAAGAATTCTGTATGAGCACTTGTATTTTCCAGAAAAAGAATCACTAATTCCATTAAAAAAAATTTCAACTCAAACTAGTCACAACAAAACACCTTTGAGTGTCAAAGGTTTAAAGCTAATTCTTATGAAGAAAACAGTTATACACTAAGTTAAGACGCAAAACATGTTCCCGAAATGAGGGTCAAGTAGTCATCCTTCTAGAAGGAATAGAAATTTGTTACATGATAATTATCACGTACTCTAGGTATGGCCTTGATTCCACTGAATGAATCTTACTCTTAGAATGAATAAAAAAATGTTTAAAAATAATAAAAAGTTGTTTACCCAAAACTGACACTGGTTCTGAAGCAAGGTCAGCAACTAGATACAGTGTTTCTACTACTGGATGTTTATCAGAATTAACAGTCAAACAAAATTGAATTAAATTTCTAAAAAAATGTCAAATTTGCACAATGGAGAGGAACATTAACAAAGCCGCACTCTACTCCCTGAATAAGAACACTCTTATTTGAAGAAGACTTCTCAGAAAAAGGCAAAATACCTGATAATAAAAGACTCTGAGAAGGTCCTGTGTCCCTTACAATTTTAATAGGGATTGGATTGGCCAAATCACCCAAGATTGATAAAGAACCCTTCGACATGAATGGTTCATAATTCTCCATATTAAAATCAGACTCGGGTGTATTAGACCCAATAAATGTATTGCTTTCAATACTTGACCGTGACCTTGACCTCTTAGAAATAAGAGCATTTGGAATAGGTCTGTCGTGATTCTGATGCTTATTTTTCAAGTTAAAGCAATCAGAAATAACGTGTCCTTTCTTCTTGCAAAAGGAACACGTAGGAAGAGACAAGGATTTTTGATCAATCTGATCAGAAGCTTGATTTCTAAAAGTTGTGCCAGATTGAGATTTAGAATGACTCCTATTAGGCTGAAATATCTTTTTACCAGAAGACTGCTGAGTGGAAGACTTGCCTACAACAGGAATTTTATGAGCTAAGAAATACTAGTCAGCAGTACGAGCAGCATTTTCCAAGGTTTCGATCTTATGCTCATCAAGATAAGTCTTAATGTCACTATGGACACAGTTCCTTAATTCTTCAAGTAAAACAAGTTGTCTAAGACTTTCATAATCTTGATCAACTTTCTTGGCTAAGCGCCATCTATCAAATAACTGCTCTTTTTCTCTTGCAAATTCGACATGAGTTTGTCCAGCTTCTTTTTTTATAGTTCCTGAATTTTTTGCCGATAAGCCTCAGAGACTAACTCATAACCCTTTAAGATGTATTCCTTAACCAGATCGTAGTCAGCACTTTGCTGATGTGACAGTGAATGATAAATATCACTAGCTTTACAAGTACGAACACACTGTAATAATAGAGTCCAATGCTCCCTTGGCCATTTCAAACTTTCCGCAATTTTTTCAAAACGAGGAAAATATTTGTCTACTTCTTTTTCTCTGAAAGGGGGCACTAGCCTAATATTCTTAGTAACATCAAAACTTGAATTTGTATCAGAAGTAGGATTGTGCTTTTCATTTGACTTCTCTTTTTCTTTTATTCTAATTGACATAACCTCTCTTCCTTCTCTCATTGCATTTGCATGTGTTTCTCTCCTCTTTCTCCGATTGTAACTGCATTTGCATCTGTTTCTCCTCTTTTTTTCTCTCTCTCTTTCTCTCTCGTCTTTCTCCGCTTGTCTCTGTCTCTCTCTCTCTCTCTCTCTCTCTCTCTCTCTCTCTCTCTCTCCATTTGCAACTGCATTTATTTCTCTTTTTTCTGAACATCAAGCTTTCTTAACTCTAATTCCATCTTGTATTTTAATTTTAATTCCTTTACTTTTATGTTAGAGTCTGATACAGACTTACTGATCGAAACCAAAACACTTTTATCCATAACACTCTTTTCCACCAAATACTGGACCAAAAAGAAAGATCTCCACTTTTGATGACATTGTAAAAAAGCCTGGTAATTTCACTGGAGATTTCTAAAATGTAAAATAATACTTGAGATTTTAAAACATTAAAAACTAGAGGAATTTATATTTCAAAAAACAAACTTTTCTGAAATATTTTTGCCAAAATTTGTATATCCCAGACGAGCCCCCAATGCTCTTGTTACGTATCTAGGCTCTTGCAAAAGGTAACAAGAAAAGAGTAAAGACAACAAGTTTTGTAAAATTTAACAAATAATTTATTTCCCTAGAAAACCAAGGTAAATGAGAAAGAGAACTCATGGTTTTACGAATCAAATCCAACATTAATCCAAGAATTAAAAAATAGAAGCTCTACTATTAAAATGTCCTAAATGAATCTGAGTTCTAGTCCCGATGACATTCAAAATGGAGGGCGATGATGTCTGTCGCAAGATTCAAAGTATAGATGTGTCAACAGTTCCTTGCTGAATGACAGAAAATGATATACCAATTCTGAATTCCGAATAAATTTCAATGAATGTCTCTCTCCAAGAATTTCATAGGAGCACTTATATTTTCAGGGAAAAGAATCACTTGTATTCCATAAAATAGAATTTCAACTCAAACTGGTCACAACAAAACACCTTTAAGTGTCAATAGTTTAGAGCCCGAACTGGCTAATTCTTATCATAACATGAGTTATAAGACTAACTAAAATGCAAAACAGATGCCCGGATGGGCGTCAAGAGTTCATCTTCCACAAGGAATCAAAGTTTATTACATGATAATTATCACGTATTCCAGGTATGGCCTTGATTCCACTGAATGAATCTTACTCTTAGAAAGCATAAAAAAAAATTAAAAGTTGTTTACCAGAACCCTTACTAGTTCTGAATCAAGGTTAGCAACTAGATACAGTGTTTCTATATTATAACAGTCAGGTCAAACAGAACTGAACTAAATTTCTTTAAAAAATATCAAATCCATTACCTTATAATAGCATGTAATGGAATAAAAAAAAAATTTAAACTAACAAACAAATAATTCAATTACATATACATAACAACAATCATACAAATAATCTCTTATCCAAAAGTTCCAGGAAGCTGGCAACTAATTCCCTGCTGACTCTCTCGCATCGACTCAGAGGTTAGCGTGCGGTTCGAATCCTACCATCAGACCAGCCTGGCTCGAATCCTACCATCAGACCAGCCTGGCTCGAATCCTGACATCAAACCAGCCCGGTTCGAATCCTACCATCAGACCAGCCTGGTTCAGCTACTATGGTGTGTATGGGCAAAACATTTTACTTCAATTGCCTTGACTCTAAATAACCTACTTGTGTTGCTGTGCCTTAAAAGCACCAAATCAAACGAAACTGTCCATTGTTTCATGCTCGACCTTCGTGTCAGAGGTTCTCTGACTCTATACCTATGTATTTTACTCTATATCTTTATGTCTAAGCTTTAACACATTCTTACATGCTTGCTATACGTTGTGAGGGTTCAAAGTCTGTTTGCGTCATCTTGCTAGGATTGGCAGTGATACACAAGATAACTCACACGGCTGAAGCAATTAATTTTAAAATACAACACCCGTTAAGGAAAGGGTAGCTTTTACATTTGAATAAATTTCATAGCACATAATCTAGCAATACTAATGTTCGTTAATTTAAATTAATTATAGAAAGACTTAACACAGTTTTTCAATTCCGTTGAATTATAATATATACGTCATCAAAGATACCTCAATATTGTTTGTCATTATAAGTATGCAATTTTGCCAGGCACTCACTCACTCTCTCTCTCTCTCTCTCTCTCTCTCTCTCTCTCTCTGAGAGGGGTTATAGAAAATTTAACTAAATCCATGTTTATGAATAGAAGGGTTCAATGTAAGTGATCTCAAGATATATATTTATTTACTGCATGTGTTTCTTTAAAACATTTGCTAATTAATGATACCCTATCACCGGATTTTACATTAATAAACTACATTCATTTGAACTGATTCGTTGACTGATTGATTGATTTAGAATGAAAGTAATCTAGGTGGAAAAATACGAACTTTATTAACGACGAACCTATACAGATTGGATTTATTTCTAAATGATTTCTCGTAAAGGTTTCTTTCCCATTGGGAAGTGATAGTGTTGTCCCGAAATCTTGCGTAGGCCGTGAGAATAAACGTTTTCTTTTAAGAATACGAATATACAGGTATGTTATAAAAATAGGGACAATACGTATGCACAGGTCCAGTGTAAAAATGAGAACATTACAAAAGCGTGCCATTGTATTTTACATATGTAATGTATGTATTAAAATAGTTGAATTGTACTTACATTTTGTCGTAGCCGTCAATGGCCTTGTGTCATTAGAATCATACCAGATAAACGAATCTACAACAAACAGATGAATGAAGAGTAAATATGTAGCTCGTATCATTGTCATTCTTGTGTATTGAAACCACCCTGAAATGTTCGTGGAATGTGTGCTCCTTTTGACTTCTTTAAATCTATATGATAACTTCACTTTCTGGACAGAGGGTTGACATCTCTTGGCGAGTTTCTGTTACATGCCCATAAAGCAGATTTGTACTTATTTATGTTAGGATCTTGCGGCCCTGGGGAACATGTGGGTGCATGAGGTATGAACATGCAGAAATATTCAAACCATTGTCCGAAAGACAGGATATAAAAGAAACGAGCACGTATCCTTACACAATTATTATTTTTCTATATCCTCTTCGAACCTTTCTCTACTGTGTGATACGAGAAACCCCTTGACCATGTCTACACGTCTGTTCTAAAAGCATGTGTGACTGAGTGAACTTACTACGTGACAATCGAGTACTAAGTCCAATATTCATACGGTGTACATATGACAACCGATAATGTCACCGTGAACGGGAGGTGAGGACATTCGGGTGCTGCTATCTCGGGTGGCCAAAGTGACTAAATATGAAGATTACAATGATTTAAGAGTAGTGGAGGAGAGAAAAATGCAGACAGCCGAATGGATGAAAAATCTGCTTAAACTTATCAAAGTATTTTAATATATTTGATATAGGTAACCATCCTCAATTGCATACATAGTTAAACAAAACCTGAATGGCGATGAAACAAAGTAGAAAATGCAACAAAGTGGTATACAACTGAGCTTAAACTGCTTACATTTATTATCTCCTTTTTTTGCCTCATCATCTTCATCACTCTCGCCGAATCTCTACAAAGAACTCGCACATTTGTCAATCTATAGTCTCTTTTATCATGAGTTATCGAGTCTTGGTCAAACGAATCAATCATATTGGACTGAATTTGCACAATTTGTTTTTGGATGAGTTGGGTGGGTGTAATGAAAGAAAATAATGATGCACATGAGTCATGCTAATAAATAAATAAATAAATAAATAAATAAATACTGTTTTTTATTATTTATTACAGTACTTGCCAAGTCGCATAGATTAATTCTGGACAAATTCACAAAGACGACTCGCTAGTATTTGGGGCGAGCAGGTGTTTCTCTTTGTGGTTTAGATGGTTATACAGGGATTTTATAGAGATTGTTTCAGATCGACTTTCCTTAATTCGATCTGTAAAAATGCTAAGATACTGCATTATTATGATAAGATGCCATCAACGATAAAAGGCAAATATCAATTTATGTCGAAGATCAATATTTATTCCACATTGATTTAAAATATTAGTTGGGAATATTTATTGCATTTATGTTTTAGGGTCAATCGAGTTAAAGGAACATGAAACATGAAATCGATTGCAAAATAAATTCACCTCAAATCATAAATATGTAAATACAGAAAACACGTTGACTGTATGGAATAATATTTCCTCTTAAACAGGCCTTTGACTGCATGGAATAATATTTCCTCTCAAACAGGCCTTTGACTGTATGAAATAATATTTCCTCTCATACAGGCCTTTGACTGTATGGAATAATATTTCCTCTCAAACAGAGGTTACATTTGTAAAGTCGAAGATAGAGCTTACATCTATAAAGCTGAAGATAGAGGTTACGTTTGTAAAGTTGAAGATAGAGGTTACATTTGTAAAGTTGAAGATAGAGGTTACATTTGTATAGTTGAAGATAGAGGTTACATTTGTATAGTTGAAGATAGAGGTTACATTTGTATAGTTGAAGATAGAGGTTACATTTGTAAAGTTGAAGACAGATGACATTTGTAAAGTTGAAGATAGATGACATTTGTAAAGTTGAATAGAGATGACAGTAGTAAAAGGAGGCACTATAGAGACAATGGAAAAATACATTACAGACCCCCCCCCCCAGCACTATGGAGACAAAAAGGTCCCCTGGGCCTATATGGGACAAAAAAATATTGGGCATATATAGCGACAATAGGAATGGAACAGGTGGGTGACGTCATGGTACTGGACACTTGCAACAATGTTGCAAGTGGCTGACCTGAATACGCGCAGCTACTCTAGGTAGGGACAAATACAAGAGAGACAGAGACATATATAACACATATATAACATATAGGCAAGGGACAGATACAAGAGAGACAGAGACAAATATAACACATATATAACATATAGGCAAGAAAGAATAAATCTTTCGATGCATATGAAAGTGACCCTGAAAAGGGCCATTGGTTTTTATGTTAACGCCAGTTAGTTAACATATTTTCTTCTTTTTCTCAAACCTTGTCTAATCTCTGGACAGTAGATGAGGACTCGCTTCAGACAGCCCTGTCTCTTCACATAGCATCTTCTTTTCCAAACAGTCGTATCGGTGATCCGGATGATGATCCATGATGATTTAACATACATGGGTAAGTCCGTACGGAACAGCATCGACGATACGAGAGTAAACGTTTGTCCACATCTTGTGACGAGAACAGGTGAAGGGAATGAAGTGAACCGCGTTTATTTATAGTGGAAGACCGGATCAAAAGGGGTTGACTTCTTTCACTAATCCCAACACGCGTTACAAAATTCAGTCACTTCGCGGAGTCTGTCTTCCAATCCGAAGAGAGCTGCCTGTGACGTCACATTCCCTACATAGGTGCGCTAGCGTCTGTGCGCAGTGAATCGATGCGACATTGTTTTTTGAAACATGACAGAAATTAAGAAGACAGTGAATTCGGGTGCACCGGCTGTGGATGGAGAAGCGATGGCATAGCAGCGGTTACCAAAGTTAACACAGGGCTACTTCCAGAAGAGGTCAGTTTTAATTGGGATTTAGTAGATTTTCTCTTCTTCGCAAGAATTTGTTCCGCTACCAGTACCTTCACCAGAAAGAAGCAGAACAAGCTTTTCTCCTTCACAAGCAACAGCGAGAAGAAGAAGAGGCAGGAAGGAAACGACAGGAAGAAGAAGAAGCAGAGAAGAAACAAGGCCTAGGAGAGAAGGAGAACAGTGAATGTCAAACGGTAACGGTACTCTTAAACATTTTGGCAGAGTTAAGAAGTCTGAAACAAATGTATCAGACTTCTTTATTACGATCCAAGAGATAAAGACCTTCCCGATCCAAACAGTCCAACCCTGTTAGTACGCCGGAGAAACCACCCCTAGTGATTTCTACCCAGTCAGCGACGGGAGCAGGTCCAGTAGTTGGCCTTGGTTGTGGCAAAGGCTTAAAACAGTTAAAGCTGATTGCTTCTCGTTCCTGAGTTTGATTTTTTTTTTTATTAAAAAAAAACAAAAAAAAAACAAAGTCCTTTTCAGGGCCAACCATTTCTTCCGAAAAGAGATAGTATTCATTTTGCCTCAATCAATTAAAACTCAAAATCCCTTTTTTACCCTATGATGTACGTGTGTGAGTGCGTGAGTGTAAGTCCTTATTCTAAAAAATCAAAACCATGAGACACGTTTGTCTGTCTGGTCTATTCTAGTACAAATTTTACAATCCAATTCACGACACAACACAACACTTTAAAAAAGTTCATAGACTTCTTCTGTCTTTTTTTCTCTCTCTCTCTTCTGATTTACTTCACTTTCAGAGGTTTTTCCTCCTCTTCTTCCTCACTTTTTTCTCGTCTTCTTTTCTTCTCTTTCTGAACGTGTCGGGGTTCTTCCTTTGCCGAAGGCACCTCTTCTTCTTCCTCTTAGGGAAATCTGAAGACCAATGTCCTTTCTCTTGACAATGTTAACAGGTATCTCGTCTTTTGTCTCTTTTGACACTGGTTTTGCTTTTTTGACGGTCTGGACATTCTGTAGCCCAATGCCCTTTCTTTTGACAGATATAGCAAGTATCTTGACTATTATCTCGAAAGGAGGGAGAGTAGTCCGTCGGCTTGTCTGAAGAAAACTTTCGTATGACACCTCGCAAAGCTCTAATCAGAGATTCGATCTGTGTGGGCTCTTCCATCGTGCTGGTAGGATTAAGAGTGAAATGAATACTGAGAGGGAAGGCAATAGCCCTTTATATATACATTGAGCCTGACATGGATAAAAAGGTGTCCATGGCGTTTGAAATGTATTCATTTCACTTTCTGCAGTCAAGATGAAACGATCGCATCATTTCGTAAAGAAAGGAGAAGGAAGTAAGAGGCAGAAACTTAACTTATCGCCTCGCACCGTAGCTGAAGTCTTGGCTCAAATTCATGCGAGCGATTTTGAAGATGACATCAGTGAACCAGAATCCAGGCCCACATAGTCTACACCAAGTCAAAGTCCATCACCACCAGTAAACCCTGTGTTATGTATCGGCTCGTTTTAAAGTAACATAAAGAAAGAGCGAAGACAACAAGCTTTGTAAATTTTAACAAAAATAATTTATTTCCCTAGAAAACACGGTGAAAAGGTGAAAATATGAAATAGGACTTACGATTTGCGAAGAAAATCCAAACATTTGTCCTAGAATTGTGAAAACACATAAGTCCTGTAAATAAACAGTTCTAATTGAAGTAGTCTGAATCTCAATTCCGTTCCAAGATGGCGGATGATGACGTCAGACGAAGGTTTTACACAAATGTCCAGAATTTTCACTGTGAATCACAATTTGTACTGTTCTGATCCAATTTAGAATTAATTTCACTAAATGTCTTTGTCCAAAGCAAGTTATGTATAGTTCTCCAGGGAAAATAATTATCGTTTAAAAGGTAGATGAAGTACAGCTATCATCCGTAACAAAACACATGTCGTTCTACAGCCGTTCTACAGACGTACAAAAGAACAACTCTTTCCAGCACAAAAGAATACCTTCTTCTCAAGGTATTAAAAACAGCTCTACAAGGTGCTAAAATATGACTCTTGACTATTTCGCAGGTACCTGAGTATTTAAGGCGAACTAAAACGTCATTTCATGTACACGCACGAAGAACAAATGGCGATTTCGAAATCTCGCCATTGCAATACAGAATGTCAACAAGTAATATTAGAAATGACCGTGGTCACAACCAATCATTTACATAGCTTTTGCCGACTATTTACTTGAATCGACAAACCGACATGTAAAAATAGTGCTCACGCGAGTCACATTTACGTTCTAAATAAACACGATGTTTCTAGCAAAATGTCAGACCCTGCGAACATAATCATCATCATAATAATAAAATTTACAATAATGAAATAAAAATGAAATAGAAAGAATTCAAATTTTAACACACATGTAATTAAACGACATGGTCGTAACACCTGAAAATTACTACCACATTCGGAAAACCGACAAACGCTCCTCTAGAAAATGTTTAACAACGGCCTACACGTACACTGTGAAGTTTAAAGATTTCAAGTCCGACGTACCGTTGGAGAAAGCAGAAGGGTTCATCACCGATGTGTGGGATTCCTTGTTAACCACTCTGAAACAGCAATGTGAAGCCAAAGAAGACGATCGCCTGAGACTTTCCATTCATCACGACAGTTTGAAATCCCGTTTGGATCTTGTTTAGCAGCCCGGCTGAATTCACACCTTCCAAAGTCATCGAAAAGATTCAACACGTACAGCAATCCAACGACAAGTTTCACGTCACCGACGGAAAAGCGACACTGTTCATGACCCACGTGTCTCTTCCCCAAGGGACAGGACGCAAAAAAGTGTTATTGCTGGACGACCTTTGCAGCATCAAGCGCAGCATCGTTCAAATTAACAACACTCAAGACCAGACGTACTTTTCCGGTGCTATCGTCGTGGGACGAACATATGCCGACTAGAACGACACGACAGAATGGAAAAGAGCTTGACGAACGATTAAGAAATCGAACCGAGCCAAACAACTAAGAGAAGCTGAACCCCTGTTACAACAAGCTGGCGTGTCCAAAGACAGACCCTATGGCATTTCTGAAATGCAAAAATTGCAAGACCAACCAAGAAGTGAGCGGACCTCTGTTGTTTCGTGGCAAAAATTTCAAAGACGGAAAATACATTCACGTCTATCATCACGATGAACATTTCGATGCCATTACCAGTATCACCGGATTCCTAGGATACAGTTATTACTGTGAGAAATGTGACTATGGCTATAACAATCGAGAGCAACACAAGCATTGTGGATCGAAATGCTCAGGATGTTTAGCCTCTAAACCCTGTCTGGACCAAGGACAAGAACGAGTGCATTGCTCTGCTTGTCAGCGCACTTTTGTCAGTTCAACCTGTTACCAAAAACATCTAAAGACGCAAGGTCCACAGCAGAAAAGTGCTTGCCAACTCCTGAGATTGTGGACAAGGCACACGTACCAATAATGCCAAGTTACAAGTTTGTCGAGGAAAGAAACGATGTCACATTTGTCACCGACTCGTGGACTTGGAACGCCAAAGCTAAATTCAAAAATACCATTCCAAACTTTAAGAGGAAGAAGACCAAAAGAAGAAAGGGAATTTCATCTTTTTCGATTTTGAATGCATGCAAGAGACTGGCATTCACATTCCTAATTTCTACGTGGCTTACCGAGCGTGCGAGAAGTGCATCCAAGAACCTATCTTTAGTCATTGCCCTCATTGTAGCAAGATTCCTGGAGGACCTGAAAAAATCTTTCGGGGACCAAACACGCTGACCGATTTCGCCCAATGGATCTTAGACCCTATCGACGAAATGTGGAGTCAAGAGAACATCGAACGTTACGAAGATTGTCATCGCCATGCCACGGTGATAGCTCGCAATTTCTCGGGATACGATGGATAGTTTCTTTTGAGATACTATACAGAACAAAGTACCGAACGTCCTAAAGTGACTTTCAAAGGAGCCAAAATCATTTCCATGCAAGTGAGACAAGTGCAGTTTAAAGATTCGATAAATTACTTGGCCATGTCTTTGAGTCGAATGCCTAAAACGTTTAGAATGACAGAAATGGCCAAAGGCTATTTTTCGCACTTTTTCAATACCGAATCCAATCAACACGCCGTTCTACCCCATTTGCCTGAGGCTCACTACTACGACCTCGACAACATGCATACCGGACAACGAGAAGCTTTCTACGCTCTCTCGGACCCATTCGACTTTCAGGAAGAAATGTTAAAGTATTATCGTTCCGAAGTGGACATTTTACGATATTGCTGTGGAAAATTTCGGAAACTGGTCATGGTGCACGGAGGGATCGATCCCTTGAAAGAAGCCTGCACCTTTGCCAAAGAGTGTTCCTTAGTGTACCGCCAACGATTCATGCCCAAAAACACCCTAGCTGTCAAACATCAATACTCGGTCAAAGCCCGACGCTGGTTACATTACTTGTGCGACAAGGAAGACAAATGGATCCAACACGCTCGCAACGGAGGATGTGAAAAGACCATTAGAAGGTATTCGGTGGATGGCTGGGACTTAGAAAACCCTAAGACTGTGTACGAGTTTAACGGGTGCTTATTTCACGGATCTCCCATCTGTTACCCTCAACGTGGCACTAAAAATCGGTTTTTACATCGGACCATGGAAGACTTGTACGAGGCTACTTGACAGCGACGATTGAAGTTAGAACAGCAAGGATAGCAAGTCGTAAAAATGTGGGAACACGTGTACGATCGCCGATTGAAAACCGATCCTGAGTTTAAGCGCATCGTAAAAGGTTACAAGCTGGTGGACCCTCTGAACCCGCGGGACAGTTTATACGGAGGACGGACGAATGCCACCTGTTTGCTGTTAAAAAGGAAATCAAAAACTTGGACATGTGTATCCTTACGTGTGCAAATATTGTCACTTTCCCGCAGGGTACTCGCAATTGCTGACGGAACACTTCGACCTGGACAACATTCGACAATACGAAGGATTGATCAACTGCAAAGTCTTGCCTCCCACGGACTTGTACCATCCCGTTTTACCACATCATTGCCAAGGAAAACTAATGTTTCCCTTGTGCCGTACTTGTGTCGAAACGTGCAACCAAGATCAACCTTGTCAGCACACCCAGGAAGAACGCGCCTTGACGGGAACGTGGGTCAGCGTGGAACTGTTTAAAGCTCTTGACCAGGGGTACCAACTGTTAGAAGTGTACGAAATTTACCACTTTCCTAAGACAGAAAATACCACAAGGGTGACGAGACTCAGAAAGGCATTTTCGCAGACTACGTGGATGCCTTTTCGAAACTGAATCATGAAGCCAGTGGCTATCCTTGCTGGTGTCACACTCCCGAAGACCAAAGTAAATTCAAAGAGAAATACTGGGAGCAGGAAGGGATCACTTTAGACCACGTGGAGAAAAACGAAGGAACGCGATCGTTTGCCAAAGTGATGTTAAATTGCTTGTGGGGTAAAATGGCACAGCGGCCGTGTTTACCTAAGACGAAGTATTTGACAGAACCTTCCCGTTACTTCCAGATGGTTCACGACAAAATCAAATACACGAAACACGTGGACGTCCTTCGTGAGGACTTGATCTTAGTCGATTACGAAGAAGAACTGGACTTTGTAGAAGTCGACGAATTTGGAAATGTCATCATTACAGCCTACGTGACAGCCAATGTTCGCTTAAAACTTACGATGCTTTAGAACTGTTAGGAGATCGTGTGTTGTATTTTGACACGGACAGTTGCATCTACATCGATCGACTTCGTCAAGGTCACCCTATCATCGAATGAGTCCGTTTAGGAGCCTGGACGGACGAGATTCTACGTTTTGCAAGTGGCGGTTCCAAAAATTACAGCTACGAATACAGGGGCAAACAAAGTAAAGTGCACACGGAGTGTAAAGTGATAGGATTAACTCTCAATTATCGCACCGGTGAAGTAGAAAACTTAGTGTCTTGAAAGAAGCCTTGCAGTCTGGAGAGGATCGAAACTTTAAAGTGACCACCCACGAACCGCACAAGATCGAACGTTTACCCACACACAAAATCGTCAGTCGGCCCTTGGAAAAGTCTATCAAATTGTGTACCAGAAGCGAGTACGGCTTCCCAATCACTTCACTTTACCGTACGGACACATCGATATTGGTCAGCGTATAAAAAGGGATAACGTCAGTAGTGTAGTGGGATAGAATATCGTCAATGGAAATTAGCATTACAGACCCCCCCCCCCCCGGGGCTGTTTAGCGTCATGATTTTTAGCGTCAAAAACACACCCTGGGACTGTATAGAGTCAATGGAAATTTAACATAGGGAATGTACAGGAACAAGAGGAATGGAACAGGTATGGTGACGTCACGGTACTGGACAGTTGCAACAATGTAGCAAGGACCGTGACGTCATGCCACCTGTGTCATTTCTATATACAAACATGAATCATTCGCGTTCGTGTCAGTGAATAGTATAGTATAGTATGTTTTATATATTCGCTTTTTTCCATAGATTGATGAACATCAATCTATCATACACAAATTATACAATCGACTAACAAAATTTTTTAGGTAAGAGAATAATGTTTTGGGGAGTTAAAGATAAATTATACAATCGAATAAAAAATTTTTTTAGCCAAAGTGAAAATAAATATCTTTTCGATGCAGTGGAGTGGCCCTGAAAAGGGCCTTTGGGTTTTATGTTAACACAATTTCGTTAACATAGAGGGCATCGCATAGGTCTTCTTCTCTTTCTCAAACTTCGTCTAACCTCTGGCCCATAAATCAGAATTCGCTTCAGACAGCCTTGTCTTTCCACATAGGTCCCTCTTTTCCAAACGCTTGTCTCGGTGATCGTAACGATTCTCCATAATGATCTGACATACATGGGTAAGTCCGTACGGAAAAACAACGACGATACGAAAGTAGAGGATTCAATGTTGGTCCACATCTTTGTGACGAGAACAGGTGAAGGGAATGAAGTGAGCCGCGTTTATTTATAGTGGAAGAGCGGATCGAAACGGATTGAAATTGTCCGCCAATGACAACACGCGTTACAAAATTCAGTCACTTCGCGGAGTCTGTCTTCCAATCCGAAGAGAGCTACCAGTGACGTCACATTCCATATATAGGTGCGCTAGCGTCTGTGCGCAGTGAATCGATGCGACATTGTTTTGTGAAACATCACTGAAACTAAGAAGACAATGAATTGGGGTGCACCCGCTTTGGAGACGAAAAGCGATGGCATAGCAGCGGCTACCAAAGTTAACACAGAGCTACTTCCAGACGAGGATGATTTCAACTGGGATTTAGTAGATTTTTTCTCTTCTTCGCAAGAATTTTTTTCCGGTACCAGTACCTTCGCCACTTTCTCCTTCATTACCACACGTCGACGATTTAAAACAAAGACAGAAAGAAGAATTGGAGAAATTTTTACAGCAGCAGAAAGAGGCAGAACAAGCATTTCTCCTTGAACAGCAACAGCGAGAAAAAGAAGAGGCAAGAAGGAAACGACAGGAAGAAGAAGCAGTAGAGAAGAAACAAAGGATAGGAGAGAAGGAGAACAGTGAAAGTCAAACGGTAACGGTACTCTTAGACATTTTGGCCGAGTTAAGAAGTCTGGAACAAATGTATCAGACTTCTTTATTACGACCCAAGAGAAAAAGACCTTCCCAAGCCAAACAGTCCAACCCTTTTACTACATCGGAGACACCACCCCTAGTGATTTCTACCAAATCATTGGCAGGAGCAAGTACAGAAGTAGGCCTTGGCCGTGGCAAAGGCTTACGGCAGTTAAAGCGGATTGCTTCTCGTTCCTGAGATTGTTTTCTGAAAAAATACCCAAAAGCCCTTTTCAGGGCCACTCACTTCTTTCGTAAAGAGATACTAATTCATTTTGCCAAATTCAATTAAAACTCAAAATCCCTTGTTTGCTCAATGATGTACGTGTGTGAGTGCATGAGTGTAGGTCCTTATTATTCTAAACAATCAAGACCAAGAGAAACTTACGTTTTTTCAGTCTCGTCTATTCTGGTACAAATATTTACAATTCAATGTCACAACATAACACAACACTTTTAAAAAGTTCATAGACTTCTGTGTCTTTTTTCTTCTTTCACTCTCTCTGTTTTCTGATTTTCTTCACTTTCACAAGTTTTTCCTCCTCTTCTTCCTCACTTCTTTCTCTTCTTCTTTTCTTTTCTATCTTCTCTTTTTGAACGTGTCGCGGTTCTTCCTTTGCCGAGGGCACCTCTTCTTCTTCTTCCTCCTCCTGCACCTATTGTTTCTTAGGGCAATCTGAAGACCAATGTCTTTTCTCTTGACAATGATAACAGGGGTCTTGACTTTTGTCTCTTTTGACACTTGTCTTGCTTTTTTGACGGTCTGGACATTCTGTAGCCCAATGCCCTTTCTTTTGACAGATATAGCAAGTATCTTGACTTTTATCTCGAAAGGAGGGAGAGTAGTCCGTCGTCGGCTTGTCTGAAGAAAACTTTTGTGTCACACGTCGCATAGCTCTAATCAGAAATTCAATTTGTGTGGGTTCTCCCATCGTGCTTGTCGGCTTGAAAGCGAAATGAATGCTGAGAGGGAAGGCACCAGCCCTTTATATATACATTGAGTCTGACATGGATATATAGGGGTCCATGGCGTTTCAAATGTAGTCATTTGACGTTTTGCAGTCAATATGAAACGATCGCATCATTTCGTAAAGAAAAGAGAAGAAAGTAAAAGGCAGAAACGTGATTTATCTCCTTGCACAGTAGCTGAAGTCTTGGCTCAAATTCATGCCAGCGATTTTGAAGATGAGATGAGTGAAACAGAATCCAGACCCAGAGAGTCTACACTCATTCAAAGTCCATCACCACCAGTAAACCCTGAAAAGTACTACCACATTCGAATGACCGACAAACGCTCCTCTAGAACATTTAGAACTACCTCATACACTTACGCAGTGAAGTTTAAAGATTTCAAGTCCGAAGTACCACTGGAGAAAGCAGAAGGGTTCATCATCGATGTGTGGGATTCTTTGTTAACCACACTGAAACAGCAATGTGAAGCCAAAGAAGACGATCGCCTGAGACTTTCCATTCATCACGACAGTTTGAAGTCACCCGTTTGGATCGAGTTTAGCAGTCCAGCAGAATTGACACCTTCTAAAGTCATGGACAAGATTCAACACGTACAACAATCCAACGACAAGTTTCTCATCACCGATGGAAAAGCGACACTGTTCATGACCCACGTGTTTCTTCCCCAAGGGACAGGACATGGCAAAAAAGGTGATATAGGTAGACAACCTTCGCAGCACCAAAAAGAACCTCGTTCAAATTAACAATCCAAAAGACAAGATGTGTTTAGCCCGTGCTATCGTGGTGGGACGAACGTATGCCGACAAGAACGACACGGCAGAATGGAAAAGAGCCTGGAAAACTATTCAACAATCGGACCAAACCAAACAACTAAGAGAAGCAGAACTCCTATTACAACAAGTGGGGATATCCAAAGACACACCCTGTGGCATTCCTGAAATGCAAAAAATTGCAAGATGTCTTGGCTCCACGCTACACCTTGAAAGTGCACCCTCACGAAGTGCTCGGACCTCTGTTGTTTCGAGGCAAAAATTTCAAAGACGGAAAATACATTCACGTCTATCATCACGATGAACATTTTGATGCCATTACCAGTATCACTGCATTCCTGTCATACGGTTATTATTGTGAGAAATGTGACTATGGCTATAACAATCGAGAGCAACACAAGCATTCCGGATCGAAATGTAAGGGATGTTTAGCCTCTAAGACCTGTCTGGACCAAGGACAAGAACGAGTGCATTGCCCAGTTTGTCAGCGCACGTTTGTCAGTCCTAGCTGTTACCAACAACATCTAAAGACGCAAGGTTCACAGCAGAAATGTGCTTGTCAACTCCTGAGATTGTGCCCTACTTGTGGACAAGGCATACGTACCAATAATGCCAAGTCGCACGTCTGTTCAGGAAAGAAGCGATGTCACATTTGTCACCAAATGGTGGACTTGCAACACCAATGCTACATTCAAAAATACCAATCCATATAGGAAGAAGATAATGACCAGAAGAAAGGGAATTTCATCTTTTTCGATTTCGAATGCATGCAAGAGACTGGCATTCACATTCCTAATTTCTGTGTGGCTCACCGAGCGTGTGAGAAGTGCATCCAAGAGCCTAACTTTACTCATTGCCCTCACTGTAGCAAGATTCCTGGAGGACGTGAAAAAATCTTTCGGGGATCGAACACGTTAGCCGATTTCACCCTATGGATCTTAAACCCTATCGACGAGACATGGAATCAAGAGGACATCGAACGTTACGGAGATTGTCATCGACATGCCACGGTGATACGATGGGCAATTTCTTCTCAAATACTATACAGAACAAGGCACCGAACGTCCTAAAGTGACTTTGAACGGAGCTAAAATCAGTTCCGTGCAAGTGGGTCTAGTGCAGTTTAAAGATTCGATGAGTTACTTGGCCATGCCTTTGAGTCGCATGCCTAAAACATTTGGCATGACAGAAATGGCCAAAGGCTATTTCCGCACTTTTTCAATGCCGAAGCCAATCAACATGCCGTTCAACCCCATTTGCCTGAGGCTCACTTCTAAGACCCCGACAACATGCGTACCGAACAAAGAGAAGCTTTCTACGCATGGTACCAGACTGACGCTTCGGACCCATTTGACTTTCAGGAAGAAATGTTAAAATATTGTCGTTCCGGCATGGACATTTTACGGCGTTGCCGTGGAAAATTTCGATAACTGTTCATGGAACACGGAGGGATCGACCCTTTGAAAGAAGCCTGCACCATTGCCAAAGCATGTTCCTTAGTGTACCGTCAACGATTCATGCCCGAAAACACCCTGGCTGTCATCAGTCCTCAAACCACGAATTTTGTCAAACGTCAATACTCGGTCAAAGCATTTCGCTGGCTACATTACTTGTGCGACAAGGAAGACAAATGGATCCAACATGCTCGCAACGGAGAGGGCGAAAAGACCATTGGAAGGTATTCAGTGAATGGCTGGGTCTGAGAAAACCCCAAGATCGTGTACGAGTTTAACGGGCGCTTATTTCACGGATGCCCCATCTGTTACCCTCAACGCAACACTAAAAATCAGTTTTACAACGGACCATGGAAGACTTGTACCAGGCCACTTGTCAGCGACGCTTGAAGTTAGAAGAGCAAGGATAGCAAGTGGTAGAAATGTGGGAACACGAATACGATCAGCGATTGAAAACCGATCCCGAGTTTAAGCGTATCGTGGAATGTTACAAGCTGGTGGACCAGCTGAACCCAGGGGACAGTTTGTACGGAGGACGGACGAATGCCACCTGTTTGCTGTAAAAAGCCGACGAGGAGAAAGGAGAAGAAATCAAATACTTGGACGTGTGTTCTCTGTATCCGTACGAGTGCAAATATTGTCACTTTCCCGCAGGGCACCCACAATTGCTGACCGAACACATTGACCTGGACAACATTCGCCAATACGAAGGATTGTACAAGTATAAAGTCTTCCCTTCCACGTACTTGTACCATCCCGTTTTACCTCACCATTGCCAAGGAAAATTGATGTTTCCCTTGTGCCGTACCTCTGCTGAAACGTACAACCAAGACCGACCTTGTCAGCACACTCAGGAAGAACGCGCCTTGAAGGAACGTGGGTCAGTGTGGAATTGTTTAAAGCTCTGGACTTGGGATACCAACTGTTAGAAGTGTACGAAATTTACCACTTTCCCAAGACAGAAAAATACCACAAGGGTGACGATTCTCAAAAAGGCATTTTCGCAGACTACGTGGATGCCTTTTTGAAACTGAAACAAGATGCCAGTGGCTATCCTTGCTGCTGTCACACTCCCGAAGACCAAAGTAAATTCAAAGACAAATACTGGGAGCACTTTAGACCACATCGAGAAAAACGAAGGAACGCGATCGTTTGCCAAAGTGATGTTAAATTGCTTGTGGGGCAATATGGCACAACGACCGTGTTTACCCAAGACGGAGTATTTGACAGAACCTTCCCGCTACTTTCAGATGATTCACGACAAAATTAAATACATGAAACACGTGGACGTCCTTCGTGAGGACTTGATCTTAGTGAATTACGAAGAAGAACTGGACTTTGTAGAAGCCGACGAATTTGGAAACGTCATCATTGCGGCTTACGTAACAGCCCATGCTCGCTTAAAACTGTACGAAGCTTTAGAACTGTTAGGAGATTGTGTGTTGTATTTTGACACGGACAGTTGCATCTACATCGATCACCTGGGTCAACCGCACCCTGTCATCGAAGGAGACCGTTTAGGAACCTGGGCGGACTAGCATCCGGACGACAAGTGCGGTCCCAAAAATTACGGCTACGAATACCGTAACCCTCAAAGAGAAGTACACACGGAGTGTAAAGTGAAAGGACTGACTCTCAATTATCGCACCAGTCGACTGGTGAACTTTGGCGTCTTGAAAGAAGCCTTGCAGTCTGGAGAGGATGGAAATTTTAAAGTGACCACCCACGAACCGCACAAGATTGTACGTTTACCCACACACCAAATCGTTCGCCGGCCCTTGGAAAAAGTCTATCAAATTGTGTACCAGAAGCGAGTTCGGCTTCCCAATCACTTCTCTTTACCGTACGGTCACGACGATATTGACCAGCATATAAAAAAGGACAACGTTCAAGACCGATAGTTCATTGTGACTACCTTTGCCAAGCGAGAAAGATGAATCCTTTCAAACAGCAAGTTCCAAGCAAGAGCAAGCTCGAGTGCGATGCTGTGCCTTGCGATGGCAGGGATGCCGTACACTATGACCTTAGCGATTCAGTTCCACATCCTGGAAATTTTGCTACGACTGTACCTACCATGGAAAGTGATGCTGTGCGTTTCAAACCTGATGGGTGCGAAAGAGATGCCACTCGTTATCGTACACCTTTTCACTTTACTGGTTTTCATGGTGGATGTCATCCTAATGAAACCATGCGGCTACCACCCTACGGATGTCATGTAAAACTGAGCAGGCCCCTGCATATTTCACCGTACCCTCATCGAAATGAACCTGTGAAAGACGAATATTTGTTCCCTGTGCGTTTGCCAGAATACTGCGACTATGAAAGTCGATTCCAAACCTTTCGAGGAAAATGGCCAAAATATCTGAGAGGACCTACCCCCGAAAAATTAGCTAGAGCTGGATTTATCTACTTGGGCGAAGGGGTTAAAGTCAAGTGTTTCAGTTGTGGTGTGTCACTTCACGAGTGGGAACAGAAAGATTCCGCTTCCCTGGAACATGCTCGATGGTCTCCAGATTGTCACTACCTACCTTTAGTGGGACCTCGTCATTGAAATGCCATACCATGTCGTGTAAGAAACCAGCTACGTGGCTAGGAGTCAAACGTTGGACAACCCCTAGACAAGTATTTAAACCCCATTATAAAAATAATATTCAAACATTACCAAACGAATTGCAAGAGAAGATCTACAAGGACATTTGGCAGGGACTTGCCAGAGCCAAATCTCAATTAGTGACTGTAGAACTTTTATGTGGAGAAATTCACAAGAGGAAATGGACAAAAGTCAACAAACAAGTCCGATTTCTCTGGATCAAGGGTGCGTTCATCCTACTATTTCGCTTTAGACCATTTACATTTGAAGATTTAATTGACATTCTTGACCGTTTCCTGGAATGGTAGTGGTCAGAAATTATTCACTACGTTCATTACTTTCGCTCTAGGAGTAGTGATTGAGGTAAGAGAAAAGAGGTATAAAAACAGACTACTATGCCACGACCTTTACCGTTCGTGATACTACAGATTCCGTGGAAGAAAATCAATGATACTATTCAAACAGTGGAGGATTACTAACATCTATTACGAGAACTGTGTCCATTGAATTGGGGGCGACGTGTAGTGTGTGTCTTAGTGACTTGCTTTCTTGGGATTTCGTTTACCAGCCGATTCCTTGTGGACTCTTTACGAACAGCACATACCACCCAAAACATGAAAGTGGTCCCTTTAAATGTACACGAGAGTCTCATTCTGCTCAAAGCTTTGCGCTTTCATCTCGATACTTCTCAACCTCTACGGGAAAACAACATTCGTCAACTTTTAGCCACTGAAGATGTGTACGACGACGTGTGTGTAGCTTGTGACTTGGACCCTCACTGGAACGATGTACGTGACTGGAAAAGTTGGGGGTTTGAGGCATGGACAAAAGAAGTTGCACACTATGCCAAAGATTTGTAATCCTAAAAAATTAAAACGTTCAGTGAAAAAAGTAACTTTTAAACCATTGTTAGTGACAGTGCCAGGAGAAGAAGAAGAAGAAGTCGTGACCGAGGAAAACCACTCTCTTCAGAACAGGACCGTGATCGACATCCCCGAAAGGCCATTCCGGGAGGACTCTTGTGTGACTGTGCCAAGGAGTGTAGAGACTCTCAGAACATTACACACTACCCCTACGATTTCAACTCTTGATCACCACAAATGTTGTACAGAGACTTGTTTATATTCCACTATGATCGTTTTCATGTGTCTTTTATTCATGTACCTAACCATTTGGCTTTTATGTATTTTTGTCTTTCATGTTATTCACAATTAACGATGACAATAAACGTGTCCTGAAAAAGTGTAAAAACTCGTGTCTTGTCTGTCTTCGTGTCAAAAGTGACATTTGTTACACTACTATGGCTACCTCTACTGTCTCTGCTCCCTCTTCCTCCATTGTCAAAGTCATTGACGAACACGTAGATCGGACTAGTTGGGAGGCCTTGTATCTTCGCCATCCCTTTAACATGCTCATTGCCGGACCTAGCGGTTCAGGCAAAACCGAATTTGTCAAACGTTTGATCGAACATAAACATCATTTGATCGATGTTCCACCTCAACGAATCGTGTGGTGTTACAAAGAGTGGCAATCGGCGTACAGCCTTGTACGAGAAAGTCAAAGCGATTCCATCGTCTTTGTGGAAGGCATTCCTGGCGAAGACGACGGGATCGTGTCTGACCCTAGTCAAACCCATCTGGTCATCTTAGATGACATGTTAGGAGAAGACGAAGAAGAAACATCACTCAAAATTTGTTTCAACAAAGTAAAGCCCATCGCACCATCAGTCTCAATGCTCATTACGTGATGTTTTTTTAAAAGCCCTAGAGATAAATCGCAAGTGCAAGTGTTAGCCAAGCAGTTAGGAACGTCTTGGCTGACTCATGCGTACGACGATGGCACTCAAACCCCACACGCTTATTTACTCGTGGATTTAAAACCCACTACCCCCGATTATTTGCGATTTCGTACTCATTTGTTTCACCACTTTTGCCAAGACGTAGGACCTGTCGTGTACACGTCGCCTTTGTGAACTTAACAGCAACAACCAAAAAAAGTCTATAAAAACCTCGGTCACTTCGGGTCTGTCTCACACATCGTCAACATGACGTCCCTTCAGTCTCATCTTCCTGTCAAATTGATTCGTGCCTGGTACGGCATCAGTCGCGACAAAAATCCACAAATACGTGCTCGTGTCTTAGAAGCTAGTCTCAAAGAAGTCTTACGATGGTTTACGGTGACAGCACATCAATTACTGCAAGGCATCATTCAAATTCCACATAAACCGAATGTTTTTTTTTTTGAGAGAAACAAACTAGCCTTGACGCAACTAGCCGATCCTCGCATCGACACTCAAACCAAAAAGTAAATCATTTTGAAACCTGGAGGAAGCGGTTCTCTAGGAGGTGTTATCATTCGTCCCCTCTTAAAATGGGATCCCAATGCACCCCCAAAGTCCTACCCAAGAAAAAAGCCACTCCCCAACGTACCCAGAAGAAAAAGAAAAAGAGCTGCAGTGTCAAGACCAGGCCACAGCCTCAGAAAAAGAAAAATAAAAGCCCACAGAAAACAGCTTCTACCCGAAAGAGAGGTACTGCCGCCATGACGGAACTTTATATTCGCAAACCACGACCTGCCACAACGATGAATGCGTCTCAGGTTTCAGGTTCTTCCACTTCTCCTTTGCTGCTGATGCCTGCCAAACCCGATTTGACACGTGTCTTTCCTAATTTGATGAAACAATTGGAAACCTGCGTCTCCCAAAATTTCTCCTCCAGAGGTGACACCCTCTTTATCTTTAGCGGCAGTAGCCGCTCCTCACAAAGTACCTGCCCCCAAAATCAAAGTCCAAGAGAGATCGGGCGTGTTAAAGAGTCCACTGAATTTGTCCAAGCAAGAACTGTCGCGACTGAGTCCGTTGCGAACCCCTCCACGACGTGTGATGCCTCCCATGAAAATGATACAATGAGCCGGCAATCAGTGGCGACGCATTCCAGTATAAAAAAGAACCGAGGCAAACGATAAGGATCATTGCTTTTGTGCTCCTGAACGGCCAAAGATGCCGCCTCAAAGACCTGCACACCGTCACCATCGTCGTTATTCTGTCCAAAAAGGAAAAGGAAAAAGAAAACGACAGTCACATCATTCGAAAAAACGCTTAGCCAGACATCAACGTCTGTCCCTGAAAAGACAACCTCGTCCAAAGAAAAGGAGAAATCGCCAAAGTGGCGGATTTTTCTTATTAATGGATACGTTAGTAGATGATTTCGCCCAAAAGAAAGAGAACAAGCTCGAAAAAAAGAATAAGATAAAAGGACTCATGTCGAGCCATGGACTTCAGTGTATTTTGTGCCCCAAAGATGTCCCCTCATTGTAGTTCTCCTGTCCAGAAAGGAAAAGGAAAAAGAAAAGGACAGTCACGTCATCCGAAAAAATGCTTAGCCAAACATCGACATCTGTCCCTGAAAAGACACACTCGTCCAAAGAAAAGGAGAAGCCACCAAAGAGGAGGATTCTTTGACGATTTTGGAAAACAAATTCTCACCTTTATGACGAAGCGATAGTCCAATAAAAGGATTAAAGACCATGTGACAAGTCACCGACTTTAGTGTATTTTTTATATGTGCCCCGGAACCAACAAACCAACCAAGAAACATGTCACCCACCAAAAGACATCCTTCTTCTACCCCCAAAGGAAAGAAAAGGAAAGGACTGCCACCTCGTTTAGCCAAACATTGGGACATGTTGTCCGTCCTGTCCAAAGCTTCTCCACCCATGCGAAAAAACTCATTCAAACCGACTCCAAAGACGTCATCGATACCGTGAGCGAATGTTGTCTGAATCTCTTGAAAGGAACGATACCTTTGACTAAACACCAGAAAAAAAAATGCTTTGCCAAACATCGACACGTTCTTCGCCAAATGGTCCAAAAGAAAATATCCATTTGTCAAAATAAAAAGATGTTGGTGCAACGCGGCGGACTTTTACGCCTGATGGGGCTTCTTACCAATATCATAGCGAGACCTATGTTGGGTATGTTGGGAAAACTTTTACCCGCCATAGCTCCAATGTAAAAGGGTCAAGAAGATAAAAAGGACCTCTGGAGTCAAAAGATCTCAGATATGATCCTTGAAATCCAATGGAAGGACGAAAACTGGCTTTAGTGCCTTACAAACGATGGATGGAATACCATCGTTGGTAAGAACAACGGACCCCACATTTACCTCCCAATCCTCATTTGACCGAGACGTCCCAGTTACAACACGAATTGCAATCGTTGATGGATCTCGGCGATTTATCAGAAACGGAAAAATCGCAACGGTGCGGTCAATTGTTGCAACGACTGCAACTCTTTCACCAGAAAGCTTTAGACGAAACAGCTCTACCCACTCTGAACGATTTTAAGACACTGATGAAAAGTTCACCACCACCACCACCACTCCCAACGGTCAAGACAGATGCAGCCCCACGGATGTCTAAGAAAGAAGAGGCAAGAGAAGCCTTTCAAACACCGCCAGCAGCTCCCATCCCTAGTAAGATTGCAGCGTCCTTGTTGACCCCTTCCCCTGCACCCCATCGAGAAGAACTTAAAGCT
>JAECUM010034870.1:0-12923 GCA_016617855.1 Megalonaias nervosa
TATATATATATATATATATATATATATATATATATATATATATATATATATTGTTTCTACATATAGCCCATGGAGCTCAAAACCGCTTATATTTCACCCTAGGTGTACGTATGTGAAACACTTTCTTCAGATCCATTTATAAAGAGATTAGAAGCACCGTTTTAAACTTGTGGGGGAGGCATCTTCCTTCCAAAACAATAACAGTTTTGGAGAATTTAACCAAAACAGGCGACATTTTAACATTTTTTTAAAAAACATCCTCCACTTAATCTGCTTACTTTTACGATAAAATTGAACTCTCCAGCAAATCACACCGATCAAATGCTACCAAACTTAACTATGCTTCAGCGTTGCTTCACATATGGCAATAGCAAATTTATTAATTAAATCTAAATTGTTTCATCTCTTCTAGATGTCACTACAGTAATTATACCAATTGGCTCTTACTGCATCCTGTTATAGTCACTTGTGTTTTCTCACACTTTCCCTGGAGATTCCTGACCAGTGTAGAATGTTACTTGTACCAAACAGAAATCAGCAACAAAGTCTAATCAGAAAATATAATGTTTATTGAATTGAACGTCTTTAATTCGATCCAAACCGTTCAGATGTTTCACAAACATCAATCAATTATGGGAAAAAATTAAATGGCACAAAAAATGAAATACAATGAAAATAGGAAGAATGGTTAACGAAACAGTCTAGTGACACATTACACTTTCAAATCGATTTCCCTATACAGGAGTTCATGTTAGTCATGTAGATTTCCGGTGGCTTCGTACATTGTTGACATGCAAGCATATGGAAAAAATAGCAATAAACACAAATACTTTTTGATGTTTCTCAAAATACTTTTGGACTAAGAAAGTGAAAGCAAAAATAGAAATGCTGGAAATGGAAAACTTTCAACACTTTCCATGTTACTCAGGCAAAGATGCAGTTATAGTAGAAATGTTTAATAGGACCTTAGTGACTTTAATTTGTAGGTATTTCACTGAAAATAAAACGTGAAAATAGTTTGAGATGTTACGGATGCTTTTTAGTAGGTACAGTATTACTTATCACAGATCACTAGACATTATTGTGGTTGTAGTAAGCAGGCAAGGGGGAAAAACAGATCAAAAGTATGGATCAGTCTATTATGTTAAACACAACTGACTCATTTAAAACATACAATTTTAAAATAAGCGAAAGAGTTAAAATTTCAAAATACAAAACAACATTGAAATATGCTATCTTCCTAACTTACACAGAAGGAATATTTAAAATAAATCGTGCAATTTTGGATGATCCGGTTGTTCACAAATAATAAAGCTTCAGGGGAGAGGACATATTGTACGAACGAGAGCTCTCTGTATATTGGAAACAAAATGACATATATAACGTTTGAAGACCAACATATTGAATGGTAAACACAGCCAGGTTAAGAAGGAACGCATATTATAGGTTAGAAATAAAGCCATTTTGTGCAGGGAGTTCTCAAATAACTGTTTTAAGTGTATGTATGTCTGTATGTAGGTAGGTAGGTACGTGCGTATGTACATACGTTGGCATGTATGCGTGCATAAATATGTTATGTCCAGTTAGTCCTAGTGCAAAGACTGCCGCCTGAATCAAGTTATCACCCGTCCACAGAAACCACGATTTGTAAGTTCCCTCGAATTTCTCCTTACAGTTTTCCAGCATATCTCGACCACTTGCTCAACGCGACCAGAGAGAGATAGTTTTCGGTTCAGTGGATTTTCATGTACTGAATAGCTATCAGTGATTACTGTGAATGATTGGCTACTTTTTCACTCACTTGCATTAATCACCTGCACTTTAAAAGACACAACTTCTTTCTTTTTTCCTGTAATCTTTGTTTCTCTCTCTCTCTCTCTCTCTCTCTCTCTCTCTGCGTGAATCGACTATGTGTGCTCTGTGTGTGTGTGTGTGTGTGTGTGTGTGTGTGTGTAATTGGAAGCTTTTGCTTGTAATCTATGTCCAAGTTTGTTTATGTACGCTTCAGACGAAACCTTGTGTATTTGTCCTCTAACAGAATCAAAATTACAGATTTACTAAAAGTAACCTAACGTTTAGACTCGGAAAACGATTTACATCTTGAAAATTTTGCAGAAAAAGTCCGATAGTAATGCCCTATCTAAATAATGAAGTCTGTATTGCTGACAACCAGACATTGCAGTGGATACTAAAATTAGAATAACTGGTAACTGTGGACCATTTCAAAGAATACATAAATGCATATTATTGACACTATATGCCGTTTTGTTTTTATTTGAAAACCCAGGTTTTGCAAGTTCTGTCAGAATTCACATATCGAAACAAACCAGGGAAAGTCTCGTAAGCACTGATATTGGCAAACGTAACTGACCCATAACGTTGGATTTGTTTATAAAATGTATTTCAATCATTTTCTTCTTTATTATCCATATTTATATTAAATTTATCCATCGAGCATGCGAAGTCAACTACTACGACTAACCATCTCTGAACTAGTAATAGCCAGATTGCATTATATAGGGGTCAGTAGAATTGATGAGTACATGGTACACATGCACTGATGTATTTATAAAAGAGATCATTTCACACGTAGATAGGGGTAATTAAAACATGCAGTTGTGAAAATATGTTTAGATGATAATCTCAACAGATTTGTGTATTTGTGTTTATTAATCAGCGTAGGGAACATGATGTAAATTTATTGTGAAGGATTAGAACAAAATATTTTCCAAATAAGTATTATCTGCCTGCGTCTTTGACACAACCAATGACAGGTCAGTTTCAGGTGTAGGATTGTAAACTATACCATGTGTGTACACCTGTGTGAGGTCCAACTTGATTGTGTTAGGTATTGGACATGTCCCATGTTTACAGAACCATTCTTTGATAATGCTGTGTGTGTGTACACCTGTATGAGATCCAGTTTGGCTGTTTTAGAAAGTGGTTATATCCTATGTTTACACTCCTTGACAATTTAGATGTAGATCAATAAAAAATTTGTTTTAAGCAATGGATAAAATTTCAACATTTCTAGTAAAGTCACGCAGACCTATTAACCAGGCATCGTGGTATTAAAATTTTAAAAGTCATAGTGAATTCTGAGAACGGATGTTTGCCACAGATATATACCTTGTTTGTACTGTATGGAATCCGTTGATCACATGTATGAAAACCATACACTAATGTAACTTCAATGGAGGGGCCCCAAGTGGCCGACTGGTCTATAGAGCTCACCCTTACGGATCACTGCCGTCTCACTGTCTGCGTGGGTTCGAGTCTCGGGCTTGGCCAATGTGGTTATGTGGGAAAGTTTGCCGGCAGCTTCTCTTGGGTCGGTGGTTCTTTCCGGGGTTTTCCCGGATTCTTCCTCCACCATTACTGGCCGCCATGTATATCCTGTCTTGTGCTGAAAACTGGCGTTAAGTCCTATAACAACAACAAGAACAAAAAGTACTACTCAAAACAAATAGGGTTTGTGCAAGCTGCTCTCCAAACCCAAGTGTTATAAAGCAAAAATTCGATACATTGAAATGATAAATAATGCTGTAAAATGTGATGCCATTCTGGATTCTTATGGCAGAGTCGTGTGTCTTAATTGCCTAAATCAAGTAAAATGGAGTGAGATCTTAAATTCTAATGGCAGAGACTGTGTCATACTTACCTACATCAAGTAAAATATAATTTCATTCTGGACTCTAATGTCAGAGACTTGTGTCATACTTACCTAAATCAAGTTTAATGTTGTATTATTCGTGATTTTAATGGCAAAGACTTGTTTCATAATTAAGTAAATCGTCAATGTAGTGTCATTCTGGATTCATATAGCATAGACGTGTGTCATACTTACCCACATCATGTAAAATGTTGTGTCATTCGTGATTTTAATGGTAGAGACTTGTGTCATACTTATCTAAATCAAGTAAATTATAGTGTCATCTCTTACTTCTAATGGAAGGGATTTGTATCATACTTACCCCAGTCAAGTCAAATGTTGTGTCATTCTGTATTCTAATGTCAGAGATTTGTCATACTTACCTAAATTAGGTAAAATTTTGTGTCATTCTGTATTCTAATAGCAAATACTTGTGTCATACTTACCTTAATCATGTTAAGTGTTGTGTCATTAGTGATTTTAATTGCAAAGACTTATTTCATAATTACGTAAATCGTCAAATGTTACGTCATTCTGGATTCTAATGGGAGAAGCATGTGTCTTACTTACCTACATCAAGTAAAATGTAATGTCATTCTGGATTCTAAATGGCACAGGTTTATGTCATACCTACTTAAATTAAGTAACAGAAAAATTCAGATAGATAGATAGGAATTATATTATTAGTGATGAGAAGCTATGCAAACATAAAAACAATACAATTACAACAATCAAAGTGTTAGCAATATCACACAAATATAGCTGACTCACATCTGTTAGCGGGGATTCGAGTCTCGGCTATATCAACGCGGGCATGTGAGAAAGCTTGCCAGTAACTTCCCGAGGATCGCTGGATCTTACTGGAGTATTCCCAGGGTTCTTCATCCAGCAGAAAATACTGGGCACCATGTAAAACCTATGAAGTGCTGAAAATGGTGTTAAACGAACAAAACCGCAAACCACAAACAAATAAGTTACACAGTAATAAAACGCTAGAATTTACAATTTGCGTTCAAAATACAGCACATTATCCATATTCAAGGGTTATACAGAATTCTAACTTCGGAGGAGCTCTAACGCACATAAAAATAAATGCACACAAATCAGATGTTGAAACAAGAGGAAGCAAAAGACAGAAAAATGTCCGAGAATCTAAATTTTGTAAATAAGAAATATGAAAACGATGTTCGCTAGTATATATTAATTATGTCCTCTGTATAAGAAATATAGATAATTAGTGTACAAGAAACCAAACAATCAGAAAAGCAAAAGAACAACAAAATAACAATAAAACACTCCAACAAAAACAAATATTTACAAAGACTTTCTAAACGTCAATAAATAATTTGTAATTCTCCCCCCCCCCCCATGCATATAGTTGTCCCTGGATCCTACGGCAATCTGCTTGATAACACCTACACGATTTTTAATATTATCACACAGGTTAGAGAACGTTAATTTGCGCTCTGCAGAGATTTGAACCTTCTATATAAATTATAAGATTTGGACTAATAACCTATATTTGATCAAATAAACACTGTATGAGTTTAAATTTCCACGCTAGATAATTGTCCAGTTCCACAGAACCTATTAACAAATGATTCCCACTTGGGGCTCTCATCAAACACCCCCCCCCCCCCTGCAAAACACCTTATTTTTAAAGGATCCCCACTTGGAGTACTCATCACACACACCCCCCCCCACCCCCCCGCAAAAGACCTTATTTGTAAAGGATACCCACCTGGGGAACTCATCAAACACTAGACCCTCGGCCAAGATCCGTTTCTATTACATCAAGTTTAGAATCGCGAAAAGGCTCTATAATATTGTTAATCCTATAATATATGATATTGCCTTACAGTGTGATCCGAACACTGAATAAATATCTTTGACTTGATTGGATTTACAGTTGCTAGATTTAGGTACAATTTTACATCAATGAGAGGAGGATCATCCTATGCAAATGTATATTTCCGATCCTCTTTCTGTCTTCTCAGTCAGTTCGTCGTTCTTACAGTGACATTTTGCAATAAAAGCAGATAGAATTGTTAAATATATTCCACAATCTATTAAACCGACGCATACGCGTTGAATTTATCCCAGGAAAATATCAAAAGGGCACTCTGTGACTTGGCCCCAACGTTCTTCTGCATGAATTTGTCGGCCATGCTTTCTGATGCCTTCCGTCACCATGACACTGGGATCGAGATCAGATACCGGAATGACGGAAAGCTGTTCACTCTGAGAAGACTAAATGCGAAGATCAAGTCACCGAAAATGACTGTTCATGATCCCTGAATGCCAAATATGAGCCTGACATGCAACCCAATATGGACCATTTCTCGTTAGCTTGTAAAAATGTCGGTTTCACAATCTATATCATGAAGACAGAGCTGATGAACGAACCTGCAGCAGGAAAGCCTTACGTAGAACCGACCATCACATTAAATGGCCAAACTCTCGTTGCAGTGGACAATTTCAACTTTCTCGGCAGCACACTGTCACGTGCAGTCCAAATTGATGATAAAACCATTGCCTGAATTGTCAAAGCAAGTGCGAGCAGACGCCATGCAAAGAAGCTGAACGATTTCACATTTGTTGCCTGAAGAACCTGATGAGGATAACATGTCAGGACAGAATCCCAGACACTGACGTTCTCACACGAGCAGGCATTCCATACATCCACACTCTCTTAATGGGACAGGCCACCTAAGCAGGATGTCAGAAGAGCGACTACCAAAGAAGATATTCAAAGGCGAACTGAAGGAGGGAAAGCGATCTCAAGGTAGTCAGAAGAAACAATTCACAGCGTTTCTGTTTGGCTTGTATACGCTTGGGACGATTGCTTGGAAATCACGAGAGCGCTTGTGTATTTGAATTTTGGAACTTTGGTTATTTGAGGATCATGCACAACAGCCTTGTCAGCAATAGTACATGCAATACTGCCACGGTTTTGTTCATTGTGGCAACACGTGCAATTCCAGCCCGCTTGGCTCGTGGAGGAATCTTATTATGTAGCTATGCTGTTGCTGAACGAAGCTGCCTCACCGTTGTAAGCAGATCCTCTGGAGGAAGTCCTAGTAACGCCAGTATGCCTGCCGTTTTTGTACCTCGGCACACTTATTCCGCGTTCTCGCGCGGATTGTTTTTGTTTATTTACAATTGCCGTAACAACCAGCCATAGTTTATCTGTGGGAAGTTGTCTCACGACCAACAACTAACCATTGCTGATCTGCGAGTCCAAATACTGCAAGGAAAAATGTCTTTTTCATACCACTTGATATCCTTATTTCAAGCTCTCTCACGAATTGCCTAACTTGATTCACAGTCGGCATACCCATATATGAAGGAAAACACTGTCTAATTGATTATTTACCAATAAAAAGCAATCGCTTGGATCATTAACAACATCATTATCTTTTTCCTTGATGACATCGTTGGCAAATTCTGCTCACGATAACACTCAATAACATATCGACACGGTAGGCAAAGCTGTTTCCTCGACTTGACTCAGACACCACAAAATTTAAACATGGCCGAGCGACGGGTAAATAGGTACCACGACACGAGCATGTTACAATATTCATAACGAGCTGTTCTGCTGAAAACTTCTCGTTTTCCAAGGCATACAACTTTGCATCGATTTTGTCCCGATGTCATTGAACTTCTTATATATACATGCGGATTGTATTCTTTAATAGAAATACTTTTCGTCTATCTTCTGTTCATAGAATTTTGGTTGCTTTTTCGTGGCGCTTTTGTTTTAACTCCTAAATTAGGTGGAGATAATCTAGAGCAATTTCACTGAATCCATCAAGCGATATAGACTATTTTTGTATTATAATAATTTGAACATGTAAATAGGGCTATTGTACATAAATAGGCTTGCCCTTTCCAGGATAAGAAAATTCGCTTTCAAGCCTCGCTAAAATTTCCATCAAGTTTGTCTCAGCATAACTGAGCTCAAATTAACCATCACCAAGTATTACAGCAGCTGGAAAAAGGCCAGACTTTGTATGTTTGTATCCAACAATATCAAAAGTCTTGAAGTGTTTGTACATGTCAGCAGTGGTTTGTGCTCTATTAGATTTGGAAATGGCTTCAGAGAATTTCTCCAGTTGTCAGCTTGCTCTGTTGTTTCTGCTGTGTTGCATATCAGTTCGTCTACCTCATAAAAGTGGTATATGGACGCCATTAGTATGTTATATGCTGGAGGCATTTTTCTTACTGATTTGCCCTTTGTAGTGATCTTTACTACCTTTGCTGTCTTAACTGTCTGAGATGTCTTCGCTTGCTGTTACGGTAACTTCGCTGGGCGACCCATTCAACATCAGCTACTTGAATTTGCCTTGGGCGACATCATGCAATGCCTTCTCATGCTTTTTATCATACTCTCCGCCAAGTTTTCGTCTTCCTTACTACACCATGCGATTCCTAATCCGGTTAATTGTTTAAGGTGCTCAGGATATTTATTTAAATCTAGCCACCCAAGGTGTAGAGAGGTGCATTTCCAATGTGAAATCATGGATAACATGTAACAAGCTGCAGATGAATAATGATAAAACTGAAGCCATTCTGATTACAACACAAAGACTTTCTCTTTCACATCCTTTACCTCAAACAATAAATATCAGCAACACCAACATCAAATTCACACAATCAGTACGAAACCTAGGTGTTACTCTCGACAGTACTCTCTCATTGCGCCAACATGTCATGAACATATGCAAGGCTGCATATCTTGAGCTGAGATGCATCAGCTTCATTCGCAAGTATCTTTCAGTTGATGCCACTAAAACACTTGTGTGTTCCTTAGTACTTTTAAGACTGGACTATTGTAACTCAATTCTGTCTGGTTCGTCTCAATATCTACTCCAGAAACTTCAAAAAGTTAAAAACACAGCTGCTTGGATCATCCTTAGAGTACCACGATCAGAGCACGCCTCCCCCCCCCCCCCGCCTCTGTACCCTACACTGGCTATCCATTCGATCCAGAATTAAACACAAAATTTGTTCTCTGTGCTACGTTTTACTGACGGGCTGCAGTCCAACATACTTATCCGACCTCACCCATGCGTACACACCAGCAAGATACTTACGCTCCTCTTCTGACACTCGCATTCTCATTATTCCCACTATGAAAATGAAGTCATGTGGACAACGTTCTTTTGCATACCAGGGCCCAGCAACGTGGAACGAATTGCCCACTGAACATAAAAACAAAGACACAGTGGTCTCATTCAAGAGTGCTCTTAAAAGTCACCTATTTCAACTGCAAGAACAGACCTAATGACCTAATAATGTTTCCTTACCTTAAATACTTTCAGTATGCTTTCTGTTTTCTAATTTCATGGTGTTTGTTTTTATTTTTGTAATCATATCATTATATATGTTTTTAAGTGTTGTCAAATGTTGTAAAGCGCTTAGAGCTTCTAAAGATTAGGCGCTATACAAAGTCCTCATTATTATTATCATTATTATTTGAAAAATTAGTCAGCTTTTAAACCACTTTGACAAATCGATATGAAACATCCAAACTATACAGCGATTTAATCTTTTCTGTGACGCCATTGGTCGTGTAATTTAACTCCATGTTAGATACAGACGCAAATTCTTTGATAGTACTGCAAAAAAAACCCCACAACATCTTTAACTACTACGATGACGACAACGACGAAGAGGACGACAAGAATGAGAATATCAGCTTTATATAAATATATCTATTTGTTACCCTCTATGGGCACTACGTGATTAGTTTCACTTTTATTTCAGTCGCAATTCACGTCCTTTTGGTCGGTGACCCCCTGTCAATATATCAGGTTGTCAATGTCCATAAAAGTTAATATACGGATGGACAAAAACCAGTGAGATGACTTATATAAAATGACCGACTGAGATATGATCTTCTACATTGATTGGTGTAAAGCAAAGGTAAGTAGTCTTTTGATGGAATTAAAATGTCAACGCTTTTGTGCAAGACTTAAATTATAACTGATATAATACCTTTATAATTAACTACCTCTATAATTAACATATGGTCTTCATCATATATCAAATCAGAATCTGAATGCTAGTATACTGTTAGAGTAACAATAAAGTTTCCGACAACAAAATATTATGTATAGAAAATGATCAGCACGTATTAATATGCAACCAATATGGTATTAATACCGACTGCTGAATTATTATTTTCGTCATATTTCTCATGTACATAATAAATACATTTCAGGCCCACTTAGTTTTCAGTCGGATTACATAGGAATTGTGTACCTTTTAAAATGTTCTGTAATAGTAATATTTTTGCATGCTATTTGTGTGCTGCATTGTCTGCATGTAGTATGGGCCCCGGGTGGCCGAGCGATATAAGGCCCATATCGTTACAGATGACTCGTACATCTCACCGCTGTCATCGTGAGTTCGAGTCTCGACTCGGCCAATATGGGTATGTGAGAAAGCTTGCCAGTAGCTTCCCATAGGTCAATGGTTTTCCTGGGGTCTTTTCGTATTTTTCCACCACCAAATACACTTGCCGCCATATATCCATCTTATTTTACAGTTGTCGTCTTTGTTCACCTCGCAAAACGGACTTTCTGTCAGTCTGCTCATATAGCCAAGTCGACAAGGGCTTCACTGTTCTACGACGTGACAACAGCCAAGTGAATTTCTAGAAAATGTTGACACACATTATAAGCCCGATCCTTTCTTTTCGCATGGAATTTTAGAAAGTCTTTTTTCAAAAAAAGACTTGGGGTGTTAGTGCCAGTACGATCTACCGTGCGTAAGCAAAGACGTTCGATGTCCGTCCATGTATGTATTCTGGAAGAGGTGCAATCCTAAAAATAAAATGAACGTTAAAATACCGCATGACCTGAAGATTCTGTTATTTTTAGGATCTGAGGTTCCTATATCCCACGTATCATCCTCTCTACCAGGTTAGTATGTCCCCACATATCCTCCCCATCAGTTTGCTATGTCACCACGTATCATCTTCTCCACTAGTGTAATCACAGTACTTCACGAATAAATATACTTTAAAAAATGAAAGAAATCTAAATTGGAAATTTGGTAATCACCTATACCATCATAATTAAAGCTTTGTTTTTCTTTCAAAGAATGGAAACAATTTGTCAACATTTATTTTCTTCTTCATCTTTGAAAATGTTTACGCTTTCTTCCAATTTCAATTTGCAATATATTTGATTCATCCAATTATTATTTACTACATTGGGGTAATTAATCGCACGCATCTGCTTTGTCGGCCTTCTCCAAATGATAGAAGAAATTAGATAAAAATATAATTTTTCATTATTTTGTGGCAGTTCAGAGAGAGAGAGAGAGAGAGAGAGAGAGAGAGAGAGAGAGAGAGATAAAAAGTCTGCTAATTTTTTTATATTTGTTACATTTCATGTCCAGCGGTATGTGCGTCAGTGCGTTCGTTTGTTCAGCTGTCCGCTTGTCACTGTTTTCTCTTTAAACTGGACTGCATTTACATCGTATGACGGAGGGTGATTATATCTGATATATTGTTTCACTATAATGAGTAGATAGCAACGAAAGTTTCTAATCCTGAATGCAATGCGTGAGAGAGGAGGGGTGGGTGTAAAGGTAACATCTTCATAGGTGATAAAGTCTCTTATTGAAACCTGAACTCTACGGCTGATGAACATGTCTGGTAGGGATTTGGTGATAATTCTTTTCACTGGAATTTAAAAATTTTATAATTATATTCCCATGGGTCGAAATGAGACTTAGTAGAAAAAAGACATTCTTCCCTGTTTTTATGTACATATTCCTCGTTTTTATGTACCTTTTGTTACTGTATCCACTACATTAAGCGGGATCGTTTTCTTATCTAAAACCCGAGCACGTAGAAGAGTGCTTTATTTTGCAAGGTGAAATATTATTTACTGCAGACTACTTCAAAAAAGTCATAGGTTCTCCCCACACAAGGCCAGCGATCAAAATACTTCACATAGGCAAAACTCCTGATATGAAAGATGAAGTATCAGTGTGTTCTTTGATGTTTTTCCATCAATTAAGTAAGAATGATCGCATATCATCATTTTGATTTGTTTGAGGGGAAACAAGTCTCCATCTATATACATCTTATACCGCCATGCGAACTGGCAAACATTTATATGGCATGATATACCTGGGCAATTTATCATGCTTAATGGCCATTTTATACAGTTTTGTGGGAATACCAACGTAGTGGAGAAGAGTATTAAAGAACTTAACCCTCAGATAGCCTAGAAACCGATGTTGATTCTAGGGAGAGCGCAGGTAAATCATATACTACACCTACTATTCGCGTTCAGGTTGAAAAGAAGACTGTTTTTCAGAACCAGAAGGGCTGGAAGTGGGTAAATGCATCTTTGAAACACCGGTCAAAAAAACAAAGACTGAAAATATAAAACATTAAGGATTTGACTTTAACATCAGCTATCGCTTAATAAAGGCCACAGCGGCAATAATGGGGAAGAACTAAACCACAACTTATCAAACCATCCCGCCTCTAACTTCCATTACTGGCCTTATAGTACAAGATTTTATCTTCAGTCACAGAAAGAAATCATAGGTAACACCTGTAAAGATATGTGCGTTTTACCTTATGTTGAACAAGGGAGTAGTATAGGGGTGCCAACTGGGGACATACATAAACCGGCCTTATGCGGACATGGAATAATTTAATATTACAAATACAAATCGGATTAACATTGTAGGTCTCTTTGCGGCTACAGTTTTAGGAATAAATTGGTTCTGTTTGATGGTAATAAGGATACAACATTCCCTGCCATTTTAGTAATAAACGGGACGGTATGGAACCTAATGGGAATTCGATATTTTACTTAAAGAAACTTAAACAAACGTTTTCTAACCTGATGATATAAAGTCACTAGGGCACTCATGGACCTAGCATGGAAAGTTCACGTGACTAAGTGGAAGTCAAAATGGTGGTTGTAGCAAGATTATATACGTAACGAGGGGTGAGTCTTGCATGGTGGCGCCCATATTGACAGGACATAGAACACAATTAATTTCACTATATATTCTCTACATTTGTTTCTCAGTACTGAAATTTCCATTGTGTGACAATCAATACAAATCATATGTTAATCTAAAATACCTTCAGAGATGACTTCACGGTGAAGTTCTTGTCAAAGGTTCACTGGCATTGTTTCTAAAGGCTAAACTGTAAACAAACCATCCTGCAATGGAACACAGATTTCACTTCCGGATCATTACCAAGACATTATTACTCACTATATAC